>PVJD01003845.1:0-152125 GCA_004026545.1 Mormoops blainvillei | reverse complement strand
TGCAAAATTTTTGCCTACATCTTATTAGCCAATGTTAGTCACGTGACCACGCCTAGTTACAAGGGAAGCTGGGAAGTCCAGCCTTCACTGTGGGGGCCAATGAACTCAGTTAAAATCAAGGGGTTTCATGATGTGGGTGAGGGAGCAAGGGCTATTAGGAGGCTACCAGAAACTGCCATATCCTGAGAGAGTCAAACAGACTTTGTGGACAATTCCAAGTTGAGTTCCTTTGGGAAACTGGTGGGAAATATGTACTTTTCTGTACCCAAATGCTGATATTTTTATACATAAAAACTTAGTGTAGGATTTCAAATGATTCGCAGCCTCTGTGAAGCCTCAACCTAGGAGGTCATGGATTCCCTTAGGTTAAGATTGCTTCATCTGGAACTAGGGTGGAGATGAGGGTGACAGAGGAAAAAAAACTCTGTGTGTGTGGGTGGTGAGGGGGGGTGGGGGCCGGGCGGGAGCACATAGAGGCCTATTTGTTGTGGTTGGTGTTGTTTATTTTGGTTTTAGATTCAAGAGTAGATAGTCAAAGGGGACCAGTGTTGCATCTTGAGAATTCACGTGACAAATTCCATTGGCAATGGAAAAAAAAACAAAGGCCAAAAGAAACACTGCTCCACGTCATCTGTCCACAGGTTGGCCATAGCTATGGAGTGGTTTCGAGCCAGGTTCAAGAGTGTGGGAACGCCCAGACAGCGCCCCTTGCCTTCCCACTAGCGACCTGAGGTTGGAACCGCCCTGGGAGAAACTGTGGATGACATGCCAGCACGGTGACATGTGTGGGGAGGTCGCCCAGTTCTTAGGAGGCATTAGGTTTTCCTGAGTGGAGGGGTGCTTATGGAGGATGGCAGCAGGGAGTGACTCTCTTGAGAATTTTAGGTTCAAGGTGATGAAAGATGAGCACAGATAGAGGCTGTTTGACCTTTTGCCCAGGTGACCTGGAATCCTCCCAAAAAGTTGTCATGAGCGTACCTCGGTAACAGAGACCCCTCTCTTTTTTTAGTGTCAGTAACGATTATAATAGCTCAGTTGGGCACTGGGCTAAGTTGCTTTGCCTGCATCAGCTCTACTAATTTTGATGGCAACCTTATGAGATGTGTACTTACTCCACTGGAAAGATGAGGAATCTGAAGCTCAGAGAGGTTAAGCCACTCACGCACAGACACACAGCTAGGAAGTAGCAGAGTCAGGCTCAAACCCAGGTCTTTCTGACTCCCAAGTTCTCACTCTTGGCCACTGCCTTTTGAAAAAAGATTTTATTTATTTATTTTTAGAGAGAGAGGAAGGGAAGGAGAAAGAGAGGAAGAGAGAGATCAGTGCGGTGTTGCCTCTAGCATGTCCCCCACTGGGGATGTGTCCCGCAACCCAGGCATGTGCCCTGACTGGGAATGCGACCCTTTGGTTTGCAAACCAGCACTCAATCCACTGAGCCACACCAGCCAGGGCTCAGCCACTGCCTTTAAAAAAATAGTGTTTTTCTCTATAGACAGTGGAATATTAGCCATAAGAAAGAAAGGAATCTTACCATTTGCCACAACATGGATGGACCTAGAGGGTATTAATGAAAGTGAAATAAGTCAGAGAAAGACAAATAGCATATGATTTCACTTATATGTGAAATTGAAAGAACAAATAAATGAACAAACAAAACAGAAACAAACTCAGGCACAGAGAACAGATTGGTGGTTGCCAGAGGGGAGAGGGTTGGGTGGGGCTGGGTAAAAAAGGTGAAGGGATTGAGAGGTACAGATTTGGCCCAGGCCAGGTAGCTCAGTTGGTTAGAGCGTCATCCTAGTTGTGAGTTCGATCCCCAGTCAGGGCACATACAAGAATGGCTCAACCAATGGCTCTGACTGGGTGGCTCAGTTGGTTGGAGTGTCTTCCCCTACACGAAAAGAGTTGTGAGTTCAATTCTCAGTCAGGGCACATGCCTAGGTTACAGGTTCAATCCCCAGTCTCCACAGTCGTGGTGCGTATGGGAGGCAACCAATCCATGTTTTCGCCCCATTGCTGTTCCTCTCTCTCTAAAATCAATAAACATCCTCAAATGAGAATTTTTTTTAAAAAGAATCAACCAATAAATCCATAAATAGGTGGAACAACAAATCAGTGTTTCTCTTTCTCCCTTTCTCTCTAAAATCAATCAATAAATTAAAAATATTTTTTGAAAAAAGAAGTACAGGCTAGTGGTTACAAAATAGTCACAGGGATGTAAAGTACAGCCGAGGGAATGTAGTCAGGGACACTGTACTATGTTCAGTGCCCACTGGGTACTAGAGCTATGAGGGGATCACTCCGTAAGTAATAGAAATGTCTAACCACTCTGCTGTACACCTGAAACTAATATGGTATTGACTGTCAACTGTAGTCGGAAAAAAAGTTAATGGAGAAAATCATGTTATTCTCTCGCTTCGGGAAAGAAACCTCAGAGCCTCCCTCGTGCTGGACTCGAAGCGGGCGCTCACGTCTGTCTGCCTCCGCGGGCTTCTCCCGCTCCCAGGGAGGGGCGCCGCCCCTGCAGGGAAGAGCGTGAGAGGTCCTCAGACTCCCTGTGTAGGGCACGTCACGGCCCTTTAGCCACCGTCCCCACACCCCACATGGAGCGAAACCTAACCAGCTCAAAAATGCATGCGATTTGGAAGGAGCCCAGCTCATCTGAAGGCTGCCGGGCCGGCGGGGCCGTCCCTGCCGCGCACGGAGGGATGCGGCTGAGCAGGCAGGCGGGGCCCCGCCCTCTTAGAGATGAGTAAACACGCAAACACACTGGTTACAGCCGGTAAGAAGCGCTATGGAAGGAAGGCCTGGGTCGGTGGGGGGTGAAGAGCCGACTTGAGGCCGAGGAAGTCACGCCTCTGGGCCTGCACACACGCAGTCGCCTCTGCCGGGGGCCCCCTCCACTGCCTCCTCTCTCCGGAGCCCCCTTTCCTGGCCTGGGCAACTCTCCTCATTTCCCAAGCATCAGCCTAGACGTCAGTCTTTCTGCGATGCTGTCCTTGAAGGGACTCACCTTCATCCTCGCATGGAGTTGTGTGGCCAGGGGTGGCCCGTCGGAGCCTTGGTTTCTGCCTCTGTGAAGTCAGCATAGAAATAAGACCCTCTTCATAAGGATGTTGTGAGGATGAAATGACATTTATGTTAATATAGGCGAGGAACTGGGGACCTGGTGCGGCACGTGGGAGGCCCCACATTGTGCTGGGCGCTGTTGCTGTTGCTGTCACCCCGGCGGCAGATCGCCGCCCATTGTAGGGCAGCAGACCTGGGCCGCAGGTGGCCTTTCAGGTGCCGTCGGATTCAGTCACCCTCACTCCTAGCTTCCTTAGTTATTATCACCCAGGAAGCCTTTCAAAACACTGACCTCTGGCACCCACCCACAGCAGTTCTTTTTATTTGGACGGGGTGGGACCCAGACATGGGTAGCTGTGGAAGGCTCCCAGGTGGTTCTAATATACATACAGGGTTGAGAATCGCTGGCCTAAGCCAACCTCTTAACAGGTGGTGGAACCGGGTCCCAGAGAAGGCTGGGTTTGCTTAGGTCACGAAGCAAGCAGGGGTGGGCGTCTTGGCCCCTGCCTCTCTGGGACTTTTATTCTCCCTCCCGCACCCCCCGCCACATCTCCTGCTTCTCCGATTGCCTTCTCCCAGTGAAGGGCTGTGTGTACCCCTGGGGCTGCAGGAGGTGAGGATGCGGCTGCAGGCTGTCTCTGCTCTGTCTCTGCTCCGCCCCTGGGCGGCTGCACATCTGGCGGAGAGACGGACATCTCTGGAAGCTCGTCGTCCGTTCTCCCCGCCCCCCCCAGGCAGCCAGGACACTGGAGGCCGGGTTGGGGTGGAGCGCCTGTTCGGAACAATCACTGGACGGACAAACACACTGATTTCTGATTCCTGTAACTGGGAGGCGGGGCAGGAGATAGACGGGTGAAGTCCTCCTCCGCTGAGTCAGTTTGAGGTGGCTGGCATCACAGGGACCACCTCCTGGCAGCCAGGTTTTCTGGAAAACCGCGTCGGGGCCCCTGCGGAGGGCTGGCTCTGAGTCGATGGGGCTCATGTCTTCCGAGGAAGAGGGCGCAGCAGGATTAGAGCCCACAGCCCTAGGCTGGAACACCCACCGGCCACGTGGGCGTCCGTGAGCCTCAGTGTTCTGCTCTGTCAGGCGGGACTAAATCGGGTTGTTAGGAAAATGAAATAGTTAATGTATGAAAAGGGCTTGGCACATGCTAATTGACCCCTAAAAAGGTGTTGTTTTTATTGTTGCATTATTACTGTTCTTCACAGAGGAAGCCTCTGGAGATGGTTGTAGCCCCGCCCCTACGTGGGAAGAAAGAAAGAAATCAGCGTGTGTGCCGGGGTGTTAATGGAGGGTAGCTCTGAACTGACCCCAGGGAGGGTGTCCTGTCCCCATCATTCCCAGGGGAAACTTCCAGAGTGGCAGCATGCGGGCGTCGGCAGGGGTGGGGGGGAGTGGAAACTGTTTTGTTTGCTCTTTCTCCCCCAGCTGATAACCCACTCATGGGTGTAGTCAGGACCGTGCAGTACACAAGGGGTTAAAATCACCCCCGCCCCCCACCCCCTCCACAGCTGCCGGAGGTCAGGGGTGATTAAGAAGTAGAAATCGTGGGAGCTGTTAGGGGGGAACAAGTATGTCATATCACATCTTCCTGCTACAACCTGGGGCCAGGTTAAGGCCACAGGACTCTCTGTTCAATAGCTTTCAACTTTCCTTAGAGTCAAAATGAAACCCATCACAAACTACTATCCGTACAAAGTTAAATGAGGGCCCAGGTAATCCTCCTGTCTGGCCCCTGAGATGATATACAGTATATTTATATTATCTGTGTGTGTGTTTGTCTACTTTTGACCCACATAAAAAATGAGTTACAAACATTTTAAAAGTCAGGAGACTTCTATCTAAATATTCAGGTTTTCTTGAGAAAGTGGGGGGACATCTCCCTGACCGTGGGAATTGGGCTCCCCAGTTCCCCACAGTCCTAACCCGGCCCACTTCCCTCACCTGCCCCCCCCCCCCGCTACCCCCCGCACCCCATGCGTGTTTTCAGCCCCTGCTCTGTGGGGCAACAACTTCTAAGTTGGATACTGAGAACCTCTCCAGAGGCCCCCACAGGGCCTTGCAGGGCCCCCATGTTCCAAGTCGGCCACCTCGGGGCTGCCTTCACGAACCCCACTTCATTCGTCAGTCCCGGTTTAGGTGACAGTAGTCACACTCACTACGATTCACTGAGCGTGTTCTGTGCACCAGTTTTTTTACAGCCACCGTTCTAATCAGTTCCACAGAAGCCCAGGGCGGTAACTCTGCCATCTATCCCCATTACAGATGAGCAACAGGGTGTCATCGCTGCTCAGGGCCACACACTAGTGGCGGCAGGGTCTAGATTTAGACCTGGTCTTTGGACTTCCGGACCTGCACCCTGCGCTGAGCTTCCTCTTGAGCATACGATTCTGCCAAGGAGAACTGGCCCCTCGTCGCCTGAGCTGAGGTGCCGTGAGCAGAGCGGGGTGCAGTCTGGGGTCCGGAGTCAGTTACCTGGGCCCTGTCATCGACTCCAGTCCTTGGGCAAGTGACTTTGCGTTTCTGGGCCCTGGCTCCCTTCTTTGTAGGAAGGAGACCCTGATACCTGCTGCCTAGGGCTGTGGGGAAGACTAAGGAAATGCACACAAAATGCTTAGGAAAAGGCTTCCTAAGCAATCCGTGTACACGTGACATACAGGGTCCCGCAGAAGCAACGCCTGCTGAGCGTGGTTGGTAGGGTAGTAATGTGGGTGTTATGTAGTTTTAATTTGAACATTTCACCTAAAATGTCATATGGTGTGCTTGAGCGTGATATTATGTTACAGAATTACATGCTTATGATTTTGTAATGTGTAAAAAAAGAGGGATGTTACTTGTGCCGGACCCTGTATATGAAACCAAAATACCTACAGGTGTGTCTGGAAGCTTAAGGAACGAGCAAGGTGAGGTTGTGTGGGATGCGGCAGCAGTGCTGTCTCCCCGCCACCCCCCCGCCCCTCCTCTGCCTCATCCCATTATAGACAGAGGACGCTGGGCCGTGTGTGAGAACACCACACCATGGGATCTTTTATTAGAACAGATGCATGTTTCGTACAGGCTGAAAAATCAGAAACCCTGGGAAGTTTATGCTCAGCTGTGGACACCAGAAGTCAAACAAGCCATGGCTGCTGTGCCGCTGGGTGGAGAGCAGGGCCCCAGGATGCTTCAGGACACAGGAGCGCCTGCCCTCCAGCGGGGGTGTTCCAGGCAGGGGCTGGCTGCTCCGGCTGAGCCAGGCTGCTGGTGGGTCCCCTGGTCTGGGGCTTTCCAGATGGGGGTTCCAAGCCCCTGGTGTGGAGAAGTGGCCTTGGCTGATGGGGTAGATTCTTCTAGGTCCTTGGCCAATGACTGCTTGGGGAAACAGCTGAGAGTTGGGAGAGAAAAGATACAGCCCAAACACGAGTCCTCATAGCACAGGCTTGGCAAGAAGGAGCTCTGGAGAGGGTGTGGAGCACGGGGTCGAATAGGCCGGAGCCCAAAGGAGCTTGCGCATGTCACTTCCCTCTTCCTGGGCCTCAGTGTTTCCGTATGAGAAATGACAATATGACCCATATCACTGGTTTGAACGATTGCACGAACAGCAGTCCAGCAAAGTCATTCCAGTCTCTCCTTTGATGACTCTGCATGGCCGGGTTTGGAGAGAACTTCAGGCTAAATACTGAGGGCTTTCGCCCAGGCCACAGAGCTGTCAAAGCGGCAGCACTTGGACACCGCCCTCTTCTGACTGCGGGACGCAGCTACTGCGACCTCGCCCTGCAAATGAGGTCCGTGCCGTTTTTTATTTCCTTCCTTGGGAGACACCCTTCAACCTACAGCCAGGAGAAGACACAAGGGACCCTATATCTGACAGGGCAGCAGAGTTAGAACCCCCTCCCTCCACCCTGCCGGGAACACTGAGGCCAAACCCCATTCTGCATTTGGTAAGACTGAGGCCCCAGACCCACTCCATTTGATCCCGACAGACACACAGGCAAGAAACTCACAAAGGAATGTTGTTGATTCTCTTTGGCTCAGCTTGTTAAAAGATGAGGCATCGCTTTTCTTGGCCAGAGAAGAGGGATTACAGTCTTCTTTCTCTCTCACTATTTTTCTCTTCCCAGGGAGTTGCGACTTTTTAATAGAAGTTGGTTCGTGTGCAGGCATTTTATTCCTCAATTAATTTCCATCTAAATGAGGTTTTCCCAGAGTTAACCAGTGTTTTAGTTCCATTTGAGCTTAATTTGTATGACTGAAGCCTCCATTTCTGCCAATTCCAATTTGCTTGGTGGTTCCAGCTCTCATTACCTGGGTGGGCACGCCCCCCTCTGCAGGCAGCCCTGCTGGAGCTGGGAGACGGGCCGATTTCCATTAGCAATTCAGAGGCAGGGGGAGTCCCTCT
Source organism: Mormoops blainvillei (assembly GCA_004026545.1). Classification (NCBI taxonomy): domain Eukaryota; kingdom Metazoa; phylum Chordata; class Mammalia; order Chiroptera; family Mormoopidae; genus Mormoops; species Mormoops blainvillei. The sequence goes on along the minus strand of PVJD01003845.1, from coordinate 144,677 downwards.
CCTCTCCCAATACCACTCAATAAATAGGGAATAAATTATTAAATAAGCAATGTTCTGATGAGGGATCCCCATCAGGGTATTTACAATGCAAAACAACCACCACTAAAGAAAAACCCTCAACAAATAAAACCAAACAAAAAACAGCCACAGATGGAGGGGACATGACAACTGTATCAGTCTCAAAGGCTCCCTGGCGCAGAAGGGAGAAGGAACAGGTCTTAAGGAAGCGCTGCTTCGTAACACCAGCTTAGTCCCTCAGCTGGGCTTGGCCCGTGCAGGAGGGGGCGTGTTTCGAGGAATCCTGTAGGTTTTTAAAAAAATTTTTTGAGACAAAATTGTATATTCAGCTGGAGAGAAAAGCAAGGTATATGCACACGAGAGTACTTTGGGTATTTGGGGAGCAGAATATGGCAGAAGGAAAGATAGAAGTAGGACCTGGGGGGAAAAAGGTGCTTTCAAACCTTTGGGAGCACCCTGAATTTTAGCCTCATTAAGCAAGCGTTTTGGGAAGGATGGGCCTGAATAAATAAGTGACCAGGGCTCTCGGAGACCGAGACCCTGTGTCATTTGAACATCTTAATTTTGCTTTACTTCTGCAAGAAATGACTTTTCTGCAAAGAAAGGGAAGAAATATAGGAATGGAGCAAAACCTGGATAAACAAGAATGTTCCTGGGTGGGGGGCTTTGGATCAGTTAGCCTTTTCTTCATTTAACTAGGGGGATTCACACACTGCTTTCAGGTTTTCCTCTCATAATAAAGAACCTCCTAAATGTGTTCGAGGATGTTTTCCTTATTTCTCTAAATCTCCAAGAGGTCACTCTGTCTTTGAAGAATTGCCCAGGTCTCGGGTGAACATTTTGGATTGTACCTCAGAAACCCCTCCACTTCTCAAAGGGGGAAGCTTTGGCCCAGACAGAGGGAGGGAGCGACTCGCCCAGGCTCACTCATTCAGCGGACACCCACCACAGGAAGGTCAACGGCTGCACGGGCCTGACCTCAAGCCACATCCCCCTCTCCCTTTCTGTACTGGTTTTAAAGTAAGTTATCATCATGAGCAGGTTTCAGGCAGTTTGTCTCTTTCCCTGGAACCAGAAAGTAATGAGGGTCGGCAGAGACATAGCCATGCCAGGGATTGGGAGTTCTGGTGAAGTAAGGTTACCAGTGCCCCAGTGAGTTTTATTTGGGGAGGCGGGGGGAAAGCACAACAGAAAATGTAAAGGAAATTAGAGGAACACAGCGAGTGAGCAGGAGGGACAAAGATCTCTCCCAGGAGGCGTTCACGCAGTCTTCTTGCACACATTCCCCGGGCCAGGGGACCCCCTTGCTCCGGCTGCTGGGGCTAAGGCAGGGGAACGTCACCTAGCCAGAGAAACCACCAGTCCCTCCAAACCCAACGCTGGACCAGCCAAGGCAAGGGCAGCGACTTTGTAAACGGAGGGAGCCATCAGCACCCACCAGCCACTGCTGGGAGGTCGGAGAGGCAGGACTGAGGACGGCCTCTAGGTCCTGGTTCCCCGCATGGACCCGAAATGACCTCCTTGTGGAGTACCTGTCGCTGCCCCTTTTCCCTTTACTTACTATTTTTTTTTTAATTTCAGAAATACCTTTGTTCTCTCTTCTCGCAGGACAGCAAGAGACCACACACACACCAAGGCTTTCGGTCTGGGTTTGCGCGTCTCCCCCAGGATGACTGAATCCCCAGCGCAGGAGCAGAGCGGCCTGAAGGGGAGCAATTAGCTCCCGGAGTCAGAAGCCTGCGTACCTTGCGGAAACTAACCAGGTGTGCTGGGGAAGCCCTGAGGGATCCTGCCCACCGACAGGCGCCCGGCAGCAAGGGCGAGATGAAAATACACATCTTCCCTTCCCTCTGTCACAATTCCTGCTCTACTCTCATGGTTTAAGCATCTTGTCAACATCAAGTGTATGGGATCCCAGTGTTGAGCCACGCGTCACTTTCAACCATCGTGGGCTCCCAAAGACAGGCAGCTGCTTCAGTAAGTACCAATGGAAGTCTCATCAGTCCACCAAGAGGTAGCACATCCGTCTCCCATGGGCTGCCGAAAGCACTTTCACGGGTGATTTTGACCCTGCGGGTTTTGCCTTACACGCTACCTTTGGACGCCAACCCCCACGTAAGCTGTGACTCCTCCTGTTCCAGTCCAGTGCCTTAGCTCATAAGCTTCTTGGCCACGTTCATTTCTGTGATACCTCAGTGAGGCAGCTGGTGGGCTGGGGGCTGGGGCACAGGCCTGAACCGCACTGGTGGTGGGCTGAGTAATGGCCCTGGTGGCTTGAAGTGCTTCTGGGCCACCTCCAAGGTGTCCTGCAGCTTAGAGCTCGGGGGTCTCACCTTCAGGGCAAAGGCCAACATCCCCATCCACATCCCCCTTGTCAAATCCCATCTACAGAGACATGAGGGGAAAAGAGAGATGCTCAGAAATAATTTAGAAGAACCCTCAGCCCTCCCCAAACACATACACACACGCACGCGCACACACACACACACAGAACCTCTCCATATAAATAAATACTTGAATACTGCTAATGGGGACAGAGAGATCTCATCACATAAATAAATAAATAAACATAAATACATACAATAAATAAAAGGTTTGCTAGCAGCCCCAGGCAAAATTGTCCCCTAGAGTTGCTTGAATGGAGGCAGTCTGAATGGGAGGCCTTTGGGCCTCTCACCTCTGTCCTGCTAAGGAGGTTACACGGCTCCGGGAGGCCTTTGTCTCCATGAAGGGAGACTGGAGTCCAGCCGGGGCCTGGGCGGGGAAGAGGGTTATTTACATTTGCTGTACATGCCCTCCTGGGGCACCTGCCTCTGTCCCCAAGCACCTGCCATCCGACCTTCTGCGGTGACAGCATTGGCATCCATGTCTGGGCGGGGCCCGGGTCTGGGCCACAGGGCCTCATGGGAGGGCCAGGCCCGCCACTGCTGCCTGGACAACCTCGCTCCATTCTCCTGGCGGAGGAGGGACGTTTGGGGTGGTTTCAGGGCAGTTTCTGGCCCAGCAGGCTGACGTGAAGGCAAAGATTGGGGGGGGGGAGGGTCACTGCTTCCAAACAAAAGGGTTTTTTCCCCGTTTCTCCTGCAGTGTGAGGGATAGAGAATATTTGATCCAGGCTGCCACAAAACTCCGGTATCCAGAGCTGGGAGCTGTCCCCTCTCACCCTGTCCGTGTCCTGTCCTGTTGCTGTTGCCACGACAAACTTGAAATTCACCATGAGGCTCCGGAAAGCCAGTTAGCTGGTGAGGGGATGCCCAAGAGTTTATTTTAAGGATCCTTTCTCTCACACCCCCGTTCTCAGTTACTTCTGTGGGTGAAGCAGCTGCTGGTATTTGTGTGTCAGGGATCAACTTACCCTCACTGCCCGGCCTTAGGCAGGGGAAGGTGGGCTGAGGGCAGAGATAAGGGTGGGGCCTCCCCAAGGTGACAGGGAACTTCAGAGGCCAGGGGAGCCCGAGACACGGAGCATCCAAGCCCCCCAGACTCTCGGAATTTGGGTCTGTCCCCTCAAACCTGAGCTGCTTTGCCCCGTCCTGGCAAAATTCCTGAGGCAAGGGGGGGTGGCTTAGGCTGAGTGTGGGGGGGTGGGGGCTCATCTGCACTGGGTAGGATCCAGGGTGTGGCAGCCTGGGCGCTGTGGAGGGGGCGGGCAGGCGCCAACCAGAGGGTAAGGCCAGACGGGCTGGCGCGGGGGACTGGCAGCTGGCCATGGCACTGGGGAATGTTCAGCAGATGGTCCCGTGGAATTTAGTTGGTGCCAGCTAGTGGGGCTGAGACAAATTTGGGAAGTGGGGCTGTAGACCATGCTGTCCCACCTGCCCGCCGTGTCCTTTCTCAGTGAGGTTGCAGGGTCCCTGTGAATAGCCAAGGGGCATTTTGTGTAAGCTGTGTGGTGGCCTCTCCATTGCTAGAACGTGCTGGGCAGTTTCTCCCAACCACGCTGGGCTATTGGGAGCAGCAGCCTGACCTCTTCCTCCACATTGCTACATTATCAGAGGGCCCTAGTATCAACTGGTGTCCATGTCCATTCTTCTAGTATTCAACAGCCTTCTAGCCTTTGCTCAGGCCTGTTCGGGGAGGTGACAGGCCTGACCCCAGCTCCCAGAGCTTAATTGCCCTTGAGCTCTTCTCGTCTCCCCCCCGCCCCCGTGAGGGATCCATAAGCAGGAGGCCATGGAACTGAATGAGGGGAGAACCGGGGCCAGTGTGACTGCATTAGCCTGGCCTTCCCTGCGCAGCCTGGGAGCAGAGTGTTAGCAGAGCCATCTACACCTTCCTGGCCAGGCCCAAATGTTGGAGTCACGGACCCATTGCTTCTTATAAAACCTTGAGGGTTTGTTGTTGTTTTTTTTTTGTGCCAACAGAGGGTGGGTGTTTCTCTTCATATGCCCAGCCCCAGGATGGTGCTGGTGGAGGCTCTTAGCAGCTTGCACCCTCTTTCCCTCCTCCGGGGCAGAACAGAAAGGACAGGGCCCAGCAGCCCTCAATGTCTGTCACCAAGGAGAAGGCAGGGTGGGCGGAGTGGGGGAGGCTGGCCCCGAGATAGGGCCCCGCCCCCGCGGGCAGCTGGCTCGAAGGAGGGCCCTGGCTTAGCGCCTCGTGCTGGAGTAGCTGCCCGCTGAGCTGTAGCTTCGGCTCCGGCTCCGGCTCCGGCTCCTGGAGCCCAGGCTGGGACTGCGGGAGCTGGAGCTGCTGCTCGTGCGGGTCCTGCTCCGGGTGCGGCTGCGGCTGCGGCTGCGGCTGCGGCTGCGGGAGTAGCTGCGGCTGCGGGAGTAGCTGCGGCTGGCTGAGCGGCTGCTGCTGCTGCTGTACCAGGAGGAGGCGCTGCTGAGGCCACTGGATGAAGACGGGCTGGGACGGTAGTAGGGGATGGGGCGTTTCCGGGCGCTGTGGAGACCAGAGGGGAGCACATGTGAAGGCCAGACTCCGCCCAGCCCCGGAGCCTCAGCCTTGTCCCAACACAGAGCAAGCAGCGACCTTCCATTCCCCAGTCCTTTCGGAAAAGAGTCTCCCCTTGCAGCTCTGAGAACATCAAGCAGACAAAACTAGCGCTGACAAGTCTCAAAAAGTGATAATTTCACTTAACACGGCGGGCCTGGGGCGCTGAGCCTCCAGCTGGCCACGGCATTTGTTATTTTTACTTTCACTAGAACCTTCTATTTATGGAGGGGAGGCTGATTTTCCATTTACTGTAGTGTATCAAGTTTCCTTTTGAAATAAATGTATGCACCTCTAAAAAAGGGCACGTCTATTTAAAGAAAATTAAGTGACTGAAGTTTGGGGAACACTGAATGAGCTCAAACAGAAGCCAGTCTTCTGGAAATGCCACTCCCTTTATCTCAGCCTTCCTCTAGGTCCACCACCAGGACACTTTCGGTCAAGGCAGAGGGTGTAGGGTCCCCTCCCTGTGCTCCAGGGAGCAGGCAATGCCATTACCCCACCTTACTGTTTGGGACCCAAGTTATTTTTCCTCCTCCGGGCCACCTCCAGGGAGGAAGCGCCCGGCAGCCAGGAGCTCTTCACCCCCTCCCCTGCGGGTCTCTGGACCAAGTGGCTGACCCTTGAGGGGTCAGTAGGGAAAGCCCAGCTGACTGTTTTAGGGCCGCACTCAGCCATTCTCCCACGTTTGCGGGCCTGAGAAAGTGTGTCCACTCAGACCTCAGGCTTCTCCTCTAGGGCTTTTCTTTTCTAAGACCTTACCAGTCGCAGAAGACCTTTCCACCTAGTCTGACCCTTCAGTCCATTACAAGGGCACACGGAGGGTTCTAGTGTTCTGCATTTAGATTTACAAAGCACATTCGGGTCTCTGTGTCTCCTTTCATTTCAGCCTCATGATACTCCTGGGAGTTATTTCCTCCAATATTTCATGGGTTAGAACTGAGGTTCTGGGAGGAGTTTCCCAGAAGTCGCCCGGAAAGTGGCATGGCTGGGATTCCCCTCCAAACCCAGCATTCTCCTCCTTACGCACCTCTAAGTACGTTTGGAACTTAATCCCGGCTGCCTTGGTTCGGGGTATAATGACGGATGCGTCTATCTAAGCCTGGATTCTGAGCATGCGGGTCTGAGGGTGGAGGTCTGTCTCCACCTCCCAAACCTACCCAGGGAAAGGCCCTGTCCCATTACCACGGACACCATTCCCTGGCCTGGCCTCACTGTCTTCCTCAGCCCTGCCTCCTGACCATTGCTCCAGGTCCGAACTCTGGCCGCACCCCTTCTCCAGTCACCCACGTAGCCCCGCCCGTCCCGTCCTAGGCCCCGCCTCCACCTCCCCTACCCTAGCAACCCCGGCAGTGGGGGCGGGGGTGCTGACTTGGCCCGCGGGTTTTGAACGGAAACAATTTCAGTGGTTGGGAGTTTGAAGGCGGGAGGGAGTCCCTGAGCTCCCACAATTGTGAAATCCATTGAGGGTGAAGCTGGGCACCCCCAGGCCTCTGGGCACCTCACCTGGTTATCCTTCGCGCCTCCAGGTGGCTTGGGGAGTCTCTCCGGCGCTTCCGCATGGGCGAGTAGGACCTGCGTCTCTGACGCGCTCGCTCTCGCTCCCGCTGCTGCGAGTCCTTCTCGCTGTATTTGGGGTCCCGCTCCCTGAAGGGAAGCGGAAGGATTACTGGGGAGCTGGGGCTGGCCTGGCTTACTGTGCCAGGGGGTGAAATACGGGCACTCACCTCCTGTCCCCATGCCCTCCAGCCCAGTGGGGCAGGCGACAGGATCTGCACGGAGAGGGTTGGTGGGCATGGGGGCCAGGGAGGCAGGAGGGAAGCTGACAGGGCTGGGGAGAGTCTGCGTGGTGGGTGTTGTGGGGAGGTAGGGGCGCGTGCAGGGTGTCAGCCCTTGAGGGTGGACACGATAGGGGTGAGGATTTGAAGGCTACACAAGCCCTGGTGCGTAAGAATTGGGGGCTCAGTATAGGGATGAGGGGTAGTATGGGGTGTGTGAGGTAGGGACGTGAATTCTAGGGCGTGGCCTTAGGAACGTTCGGGGTGGGGGGGTATATTAGGACACAAGGATATATATGGAGCCTCAGCTGCCACTCCAGCTAAGATAAAGGGAACTACAGGAATGTTTCATCGTCATCCTATTCCTACTATGGCAGAGCTTGACCCATAGGGGCGGAGCTTGGGGACTCCCCGCTGGTTCGTCTGGGAGGCGGGGCCAGAGAGGCTAAGAAGGGGCCTGAGGGCGGAGCCTATCCCGGAGGTGGGGTCAGCACCTGGGGGCGGGGCCAGTACCTGCTGGGGCTGTAGCGGGAGTAGCTGGGGCTGCGGCGGGACCGAGAGCTTCGGCTAGGGGGGCTCCTCTTGCCAGACTTCGAGGAATAGCTGGGAGAGCGCGAGTAGGACCTGGGGGAGAGGAGGCAGTGCCTGAGGAGCCTGCCGAGCTCCGCCAGGGCTGCCCTGGGTGTCGGCTGGTCTCCAGTCTTCTTCCTTCTGCAGGCCAGGCAGAGGAAGCAGGCCCTTACTGGAGAATGAAGTCCCCTTCCTTTCAAGTGCTTAATAATAATACGGACAACTGCCTCTCACTGAGCTCCTAACTATCCCGGCCACTTACTAGCTGTGTGACCTTGGGCAGGTGATTTCTCTGAGCTGCATCTGCAAAATGGGGGTAATAATAGTACTTACCCTGTATGGAATTGTAAATTAAATGAGTGACTCACTTAGCATACTGACAGAGCCAGCACACAGGAAATATCAGCTATGATGTATCTGTATGATCATATGATGTATTTAACTCTGTGCCAGACATTGAACTAGTGCTTTGGGTGCATTATCTCACTTAACCCTCCGCACATCCTAGGGTTAGGTAGTATTATCGGTCCTGTTGTATATGTGGGGAAACAGAGGCACAGAGAGGTATAATTTGCTCAAGGTCACTCACCTTGTAAAGGATTTGAACACAGGTCTGTTTGGCCACAAACTGCTCTTGACTTCTGTTAGACTACATGGCTGTGCTTCCAACTATCTAACCCTTATGCTACTTCCAGTCCCCCTCCCACTCTGCTGATGCCCCCACTTTTAGAGTTTCTCTGCTAGTTTCCCAGGAACATCCGTCCTTCTTTCTCATCGCCCTGAAGTCAGGCTTTCAAATAATGCGCATCTTATCTACGCTGGGGATGATCTACTAGTAGTGACTGCCAGGGCCGAGAGGGATGACACGGCTGTTTGTATTCAGGGGGAAAGAGTGCCGTGATGGACTAGCCATGCCTGCTGTGGGCACGGGGATGGGCAGTGGGGATACTCTCTCATGCTCCAGTTTTGCAGCTTTTCCTCAAAACAAAACAAAACACACACACTAATGTTTCCCCATCTACTCTTTCTGATCTGAAAAGAAGGCCTGCTCTGGCTTGCCTCCCCCGAGGTCTCCTTGGCTGCGTCACGCGTTCTTTGGCGGTCCTAATCCCTGCGCCCCTTGCACACTGCTCCCGGGCTCTGTGCTTACGTGCTGCCCGGGGCCATGCAAGGACTGCGAGCACAGAGGAGCTTCTCCAGTCCCAGGGCCCCAGACAGTGTCCAGCTGTGGCCCCCGGAGAATTTGCTCTTGCCAACTAGCTCTTTGGCTATTCATCGATATCATAAGATATCATAAGAGAGACTCAAGATGAAACATGCTTTTGGACACTTTAAAAGGATGTCAGGCATTTCTGTCCATTCCACCACAGAGTGCCCTTTTTCTGTGGAGCCGTACGAGCCAGTTGTCATAGATGGAAACATCGGGAGTAACTGCTCTTTGAGGAACTCGTTCAGTTATTATCATTTTTGTTAATGATGTCACAATTAATGGAGCAATGTCCTTTTGCTTTTCCTGCCAGGGAGATCAGAGTCACATTTGGAGCCCACCCTCTTAGCAACTCTACAAAGTAGACATGCCTTTAGGACTTAACCTTTCTCGTGACTTAATTTTATTTCTCTCCTTCATTTTCCTTCTAGTCTGATTTGCTCTTCTATTTATGCCACTCAGTCATACTGAATATTTCTATTAGCTGATTCTTGTCTCCCCCACCCTTTTTTTTTTTTTTCAGTGAGCTGGTCTTGAAGTAACCAACTAAGCAAGCAACTGTTTTGTTTTTTTGATTACATGGTTGCAAAAGAGGAACAGTAGGAGTGCTCTCGGGAATCCCTGTTTGCAGAGGAAAGCTGGACCCCATGAAGCCATGGGTTGACTAGACTGGGTGTAACCCTCCAGCTCCACCCCTTGAAGTGTGACTTTGCAGCCCCTCCCACTACGAGGATCACCCCTCGCATCTGGATTGGTCTCTGTGGCTTGCTCTGGCTAATAGAATGGCAGAAGGCGTGTCACGCCCCCTCCAAGCTGAGGCCTCAAGAGGCCTTGCACACTGCTGCTGTCTGTCTCTGTCTCTCTGCCTGTCTCTCGGAACCTTGCCAGCACCATGTGAGGAGGCCCAGACGCACCTGCTGGAGGACGAGAAGAGACCAGGAGCAAACCAGCCGGCCCCCAGCCAGCCCACCAGCTGATGGAAGACACACACACGAGCCCAAGAGAGATTGAAGAGCCACTTCGCTGAGGCCAAGCCCGGATTGCTGATCCATAGACTCAGATGTTAAAGAAATCCTTGTTTAAGGATGTGGAGTTTGGGGGTAATTTTCTTACGCAGCAGAGCAAATGTAACACGTGACACACATGAGCTCATCCCTGTGCCTTACAGTTCTCAGAGAAACCTGCCAGCTCAGTATTGCTATTGTTTTCATTCTGCAGATGAGGAAACTGAGGCCCAGAGAGATGAACAGAGGCCCAAGGCCACCAGCTAGGAGGGTAAACGGGCATTCAAACTCAAGTCTGTCCGACTCCTCTCCCCCATGGGGCCAAGGGCATCTCTGGTGACCTGGTCAGCTCCCCAAGGAGGAAACACTGCAGAGCCAAGGTCAAAACCACACTCACCTTTTCCCAGAGGAGGTGGATCGGCTCCGGGTGTACCTGGGGGAGGCCCTGGGGTTTGGGGATCGAGAGGAGTGGCTGGAGGAGCGGGTGCTGGCATAGGAGGAGCTGCGGGAGCACCCTCTCATGGGGGAGCTCCTGGCTGGGGAGGGGGCCAAACTGGACTTCTTCACCTCGGCGCATTCCAGGCACGGCGACTGAAATCCTCTGCGGGAGGGGAGAACATTCGTTAGTACCGGCCTGCCTGCTGGCCTGGGGCACCTGGAGCTGACACTCCCCGCCCTGCCTCTGCCTCTGCCTCGGCTGCAGTGCTCTGCGCATGCTCCTCCCGCCTCTTTGCGTCCTACCTCCGGGAAGAGACCCTAGGCCACAGGCGTTGGAGGAGCAGAGATAGGGGAACACATCCCCCGGGGGACACTTCCGAGTACTTTGGGTCATCGGGGCAGGGGCATGATGGTTAAGACCATCAAATCACATGCTGGGATATTTATTCCCTTTGCCAGCCCTTTGATTCCATTAACGGGAAAGGCTGGGTTGGGTGCTGCAGTGTCCCAGAGAGAGGACCGCAGGCCTGGGGCTCAGAGCCTCGGGCGGGCCACTGTAACGAACCAGAAATAAATACACTGTTTAATGATACATATTTTTGCAGGCACCTTCTATTTAGGACAAGTGATACTCATTTTCTATTTAAGATAGTACTCTAAGTTATCTTACATAAAAAGCGAGTTTATTAAAGTAAGAGTAGTACATAGGCTGGGTAAACACGTCAGGAAGGTGACATGTGGTCGGACTAAGTTCGGGAAACTACAGTGCAGCCACTTTGCATACGGGACGCTTGAGACCCAAAGTGCAGAAGCTTGTTCAAAAGCGCCCAGAGGACAGTGTCCTGTCGTGCGTTTTCGCCCTGCTGGGAGCCATGTGGGGCTCCCGCTGTGTTCTCACTCAGGGCATGCTCATTTGCATTGGGCCAAGGGTCAAACGCAAATCATGTCAGCATGGTTTCAGGGTTCGTCGTGACCTGGCTCTGTTCACCCCTCTGGGCTCAGCTCTTGACACACTGCTCTCTGGGCTCTGGTCCTAGTAGACTGTCCCTCCTGGAATGTCCTCGTTCCCTCCATGGGTGTAGGCCTTAGAACCCCCCCCACCGCCGGGAACCTCTTTCCTGCCCTCATCACCTGGAAACCCCTAGTCACAGTTCAGGCTTTCGTTCGACCTCACCTTGTCAGGGAAGCTTTCCCTGACACCCCTCACGTCTGGCTGGGTGACCTCCAGTGTGTCACCCCCAGCCCAGCCCTCATGGCTTCCTCAGCCCAGTGAGACCACCCTTGGTCTTGTAACTGTCTCTCCCTCCAGCCGACACTGAGCCCCTGGGGATGGGACTCACATCCCCCAGACACTGCGTCCCAGCACCTGGGCACAGCCTGGCACGCGGGCCCTGGCTTGCCAACAAATGGCAGTGGGTAAGCACTTTGAGAGTACCCGGGCGTCCCAGACACTCCACAGGCACCATCTCGTCCGGCCTCCCACAGCCTCGGGAAACTGGCACACTCATTGTCCCGGTGCACAGAGAGGGCTCAGAGGGGCTAGCCATTTGCTCAAGGCCACCCAGGCTCCCGAGCCTGGCTCCGGCCGGCTCCGGAGCCCATGGCCCTGCCACCTCGCCAGCGCCCGCCGTCGCCGGCTATGGTCCCCTCATTGAGGGCGATGCCTCATCCACTCAGCCCTCTGCTCACAGCCTATGGGGCACAGGTAGCCATGGATTGAAAGGTCACTCATATTTCCAAGTAGAAGGCTGAGGCTAAGTTGTTCAGGCTGGCTGTCCACGGAGAGCAGACGAAGCAAGTGACTGCAAGGCGCGCTCAGGCTTCAGCTCCCGTTCTGGGGACAGATCTGCGTTTGAGTCCGGGTGTCGGCCCTCATGAACCGGGTTTCTCAACTACCCCAAGCCTGACTTTCCCCAACAGCTAAAAAAGGGTTAATAACAGTACCTGTCCCATAAAGGTTTGGTGAGAAGTTAAGGAAGGGGGTTCATGGAAAGCACCTGGCACTGTACCCAGCGTGTAGTCAGGGGCTCCATAAATATTAGCCGCCATTATTATTATTGCTGCTGTTGTTAGAGCTATTCTCAGTTTTTCTTGCACAACAGCAGTATATCAGCAGACACGTGTCCCCGCTCTCCTGTCTGGGAACATCACTGCCTGTTCTTGGAGACAGTGACGTTTGCTCTGGCCCAGCCCTGGATCCCGGCCAGACCGGAGTGTGAGCTGAGGTCGGGGGTGTGCTCTGAGCAGGCACAGCGGAGGCTGGGTCTGTGTGTGGGTGCTGGGCTGTCGGTCTGGGACTGAGGAGGCTCTGTGCTGGGGACAAAGGGCGCTCTGTCCTTGAAGGCGGCGTCACTGCCAAGGCTGAGGGGACAGTCACTGAATGAGTGGGACAGAGTCAGTAATCAGCGAGCGGTAGTTGCTGATACTGTGACAGTATCCCCGGCGATTCGCATTTTGTTGGGTGAGAGAGTAAGGAGGGGACGAAATAGTAGAATCAGAGCTGTCTCATACGCAGCTGCATGGGAGCATCTTCTGCAGGAAAACTGCGTCTAGCAAGTGTGTTCAATGGGCAAAACATTGAGAAGTCCCAATGTCCTGTGATAGCGTATCTCCCTCCGCCTGAAACCATGGGACACACATACACACACGCAGCTTCCCACGCATGCAGCCTCCCCTATGACCAACATCCCCCACCAGAGCGGCACCTTTGTCACAACCAACAAACCCACACTGACACATCATTATCACCCCGAGGCCATAGTTTACATTGGGGCTTCCTCTTGGTGGTGTCCATTGTATGGGCTCTGACAAGTCTCTAAGGACACACAGCCACCATCACTGTCCCGTCCCTCCAGGACAGTTTTGCCGCCCAAAAACTCCCCTCGGCTCTGCCTAGTCATCCTGCCCTCCCTGCACAGCCCCAGGGACTATTGGTCTTTTTACTGTCTCCATGGTTCTGCTTTTTCCAGAATGTCACAGAGTCGGACTCATGCAGTATGTGGCCTTTCCAGATGGGCTTCTCTCACTGAGTGATATGGATTTTAAGGTCCCTCCATGTCTTTTCATGACTGAATAGCTCATTTCCTTTCAGCACTGAATAATATTTCATTATCTGGGTAGACCATAGAGTATTTATCTATTCACCTGCTGAAGGACATCTTGGTTGCTTCCAAGTTTTGGCAATTATGAATAAAACTGCTTTAAAAACATCCATTGCAGGTTTTTGAATGGATGTAAATTTTTAATGTATTTGGGTAAATACTATGGTGTATGTTTAAATGACAGTGACTGTAAATGACTTTAAACTTTCTCCTGAGATTACTGGTGAAGACAACATCTGTTTTTTTTTTCCTTTCCAGCCTCTATCCCTCCTCCTGATGTTACTACCCTGGCTTTTCCTTCAGAGAACCAGCCCTCCCCCCGTTTTACTGTATGTGAGAAGCCTCTACTCATTAGCCCTTATGGTGGCGTGGGACAAATTCTAGCCAAGAATGCAGCATCCCCTGGGCCAAAGTGATTGGCCCATGGTGGGCAAAGGACCCAAGCTGGGTCACCGAGAACCAGTGCGCACCTACCCTGATAGTCTGCTGAGATCCGGGGGAGAGAGGCGTTTCCCTTCCAATGGCTGGCTAAACTGACATAACGTCGGCAGGATGGCGTGTTTACCAATGTTCTGGGAGGGGCTGCTCGAGAAATGAAGCCAAGGGAGAGGGAAGCAGAGCTGGGAGGTGTAATGGGAAGGAAAGACTCCCAAGGATAGATTTTTGAGCCCCTGGATCCAGCTGTACCTGAAGCTGAATATTCTTGGCTTTTTCAAAAACATGCCAGGATGTGTCGAGTTTTTTCCCTTTTGCAAATAAGAGATTCCTGGGTCAGAGCCTGGTGGGTGGCACAGGGCAAGGGTGAGAGACTGAGAAGCTGGGACTAGAGTGGGACCCCCTCTTCTGCCCAGGAGCACTGACCTTGACTCTCTGCCCCTGCTGGTGGGGGAGAGACTCTCCAGAGTGGTCCCCTTGTTCTGGGGTGAGGAGGTGGTGAAGGAGTTCCCTGAATCAGAGGTGTTGCCGCTGTGGAGGTCTCGACCCTTGCTGAGTTCCCCACTGGGGCTCCCCTTCTCCTGACCCCGAGACCTGGTTGAGCTGATTTGCGTGGAGGGTGGCGAGGAGGTGTCATTGCCTGAGTCGTACTCCTGGGACCGTCCGCGGGACGTGGTGAGCGGGCTGGCTGTTTTGGTAAAGAGGTCAGCAGCAGACCCCGACCCAGTGATCTGAAAGCAAAAACACCCGTTGGACACTGCTGAGCGCTGGGCCTGCGGGCTGTGTCTAAATAACCTAGAAATGTTTTACCATCATGATGCACTGTGACGAAAGGAAAGAGAGAGAGGAGAGGAGAGGAGAGACGCCCAAAAACAAAAGCACAAATTCCTGAGAGAGTACCACAGAAAAGAGGTTTTTTTACCCCCTGCTAGGATAACTGGAAGATTTAGGTATCATGCAGAGAAAAAGCATGCGATCCGGATTAAACAAAAGAAAAAGAAAATTATACAAAATTTAATTTCTAATGAAGTAACTCAAACCAAAGAGGCAACTTAATAGAAGGGGCAGGGGTGTAAACACCCTTAACCTAAAACAATAATAAAAATAAAGGAAGGGGAAGGGGAAAAAAAATGGAGCTATGGGCCTGAAAAAATATATCTTGAAACTTAAAAAAAGGAGAGATAAAGCCAAGATTTTAAACTTCAACCAAATTCTCAATGAACTGGATTAAAAAAAAAAAAGTTGCCTGGATAGAACCCTAAACAAATATCACATGGGTAAAAGAAATGAAATAAAGATGAGTTAAAAAAAAAATACGTAAAGTCAAGGTCACAAAATGACATTTTAGTAGTTTTCAATTAAAGGGGAAAAGAAACGGGGTGCGGGGACAAAAAAATGGGAGTCAAATAGTCTGACTGAAAACAAACAAACAAAAAGCTTGCTACGGATATTTGTGTGTGTCCTTTCCCCCTGGAGAAGGTAGCTAAGGCTCTTGAGTGGCTTCTAATAAATTCTCTCATGTCTTTGCGGATTTTATCCACTTACCAAGCAAGAACTCCTCCTTTAGTAGGTAGGTAAGGTGTAAGAGAAAGGGAAGAGCGGGCAACGTGAGTCCATCATTAGAGTCGCAAATGACAAGAAAAAACACACACCTTTCCGCACATCCTCACACTCGGCCCTGAACCTTGTGCTTTGGTTTTGCAGTGATCTGGACAGGGGAGGCATCGGTTCTGTTTGGTTTCCTCAGTAAGGGGACCTCCAGCCATCAACACTAACCTCGTGTCAGCCCCCTAATGCCCAAAGCTGGATCAAGAAACCCTTGCAGAAAATGCAAGTGGGGGCTCAAGGTTGCACCCATCTAGATGACAAGATCAAGGTGACAGGGGGCAGGTGTGCTTGCAACAGAGGGCTTTGTGGGGGGGGCTTGCAGATTTGGCTTTGGGGCTATGGGGAGTGAGGAGGGGCTCCCAGAATCCTGCATGGGGTTGACCTGGGACAGCTAAAGGAGTATAGGAGGTGACGGCGGGCCCGCCCTTGGGAAGGCAGTGGCTTGTGTAGAAGCACAGCAGATGGTTTTCTTTAAGTGTTCAGATGAATGTCATGGCTGTGATGACACTGGGTTCAGTTTTCTGGCCCCTGCCAGCAGTACCATGTGGACTTAGCTGTGGCAGCGGGAGCCCCTGCCCTGGGCCTCTTCCAATGACAACCATCCCATGGGGCAAGAAAGCTGTGGGATCAAGAGGGCACTACCTGGAAACCTCCTCCCTGAGACTGCTCTCTGGGTACCTGAGATCCCAGGATTCTATTGAAATGGCCCCTGGGTCCCCTCCAGGGTCACCTCAGGCTCATCCCTGGACCTGTTCTCCAAGGAATAGACCATGCGTCCAGTGTGCACGCTCCTAGGTCCAAGGGTGCTCTTCGGACAGAACCTGGATGTCCAGGCTGAGGTGTCCACGGCATGTTGGTGCTGGCTAGCATGGAAGGTGGGATGAAAAGGAGGGGCTGGGCCCTCAGGGCACGTTTCCCCCACACTGCCCCGCATTATGGTGTGGCCCTCCAAAGGGTCTGGGGGCCTAAACTGAAACCTTACGTTTGAGATAATGTGGAAGGTATGCTTGCCAAGACAGCAGAACAAACTTCATTTAAGTCTGCTGGCTTGATTTACAAGCATTCAGACAGCATGTGAGCTTCCTTCAGACGCTGGCCTGGGCCCCCCAAATACTAGTGCAGGTCTCACCATTGAGAGCCTGCCTCTTCCCCACCTCATCTCACGTGCTGGGGGCCTCAAGGAGGGGGACTTGCAGCTTTCGTAGGGAACATTTCTGCCTTCTCAGCAGTTGGTTGTGACAGTGAGACACAGGACACTGGAACTGGGAGAGTAACAGCGATAACCCTGACAGCTAAGGATGTCACCTCCTGGGCTGGGGAGGCAGGACTCCCTTTTGGATTCTCCCAGGAGGCTTTGCACACAGACAAGGGGATGGTCCAGCTTTGCCAAGTTCTACCCAGCACAGCTGCGGCTTTCCCTGCTTGGGGTCCTGGCTGGCTTTGCTTTGGGGGAAGGGACCACCTCCCTTAGGAGTAAGGAAGCACCATGCCAGGCAGCTGGACCCTGGGACCAAGCTCTCAGGCTGCTGCTTGTGCCAGGGATGGGCTCACAGCATCTTTGCCTCAGAGATGGTGAACGTTTGGTGGCCAGGATATCACAAGGGAATAGGGTGAGCCCTTCTTGGAGGGACCCGGGCTCTAGTGCAGGAGCCCTGAGAACAATGGTTCCAATATCTCCGGGCTTGCCACTCGGGGGCACCTAGGCTGGCCTTTGTCTCCCAGGTACGCGTTCCCTGCCTCGACCGCTAATTTCAAATGATTGGCCCTGGTGCATCGTGGGTCCCCATGGGCAAGGATTTCAGCAGTGGGAGGCTGCTCAGGGCTGGTGGATATAGAAGGGGACTTTTCTACCTTCTCAACTCCATTCCCTGCGCTCACAGGAACACCTGTGTCTCTACAGGACCATACAATAGTCACACGTAACTTGAGTGTTTAGAGCTGAGAATTCTGTGTGGCCTTGTGCTCTTCCATCATCACGAGAAAACAGAGATCAAGGTACTACTGACATGTTCTCATTGGGTTGACCCCAGTGCCTGAAAAGACCAACCTCTCCTGCTTGCTTGGAAGTGCCATTTCTTGGGATGAATCTAAATTCTCTGACATGGATGACAATGTCCTTTACAGCCCCACTCTGTGTACTTCACAAAGCCTCATCTCTTCCTCACACCCCACCCTGGCCCCCCACAACTTTAAGCTGATCAATTAGAGAGAGTTTTCTTGGTTCTGCCACCACATCTTGCTTTCTCAGCCTCAGGCCATTAGCACATACCATTCCCTCAGTCTAGAACAGTCTCCCCATCTGTCTCACTGCACGTGACTAAATTTATTCATTCTCCTCTAGAAGGCCTCTTCTGATCCCCAGGCCAGAATAGCACAAAACTCGCTATTTATTTTCCTTCCCTCCCTCCCCTCCCCTTCCTTCCTTCCTTCCTTCCTTCCTTCCTTCCTTCCTTCCTTCCTTCCTTCCTTCCTTCCTTCCTTCCTTCCTTCCTTCCTTCCATTCAATCTTTCATTCATTCATTCAAAAACGAGTGGCATCGGTGTGCCACAGCACTGGTACTCGGGGGTTAATGCTGTTTCATCGCCTATCTCTCCGTCTGGGTGGGGGCTTGTTGAAGGCGCACGGCTTCAGTGCTACACCCCAGGACCCACTGTGCTTGGCACAGAGCAGGTGCTCAGTGGATCCTGCTAAATGAACAGAGCTGCTCCACAGGGCCTTGGACGCTGAAGCTTGGACGCCCGGGCCCATCTGAACTACAGTTATTGGCTCGGCGACCAGGCCCTGGGGGGGTCCAACTGGGTGACTGCCAGCTTCGGGAACTGGATAGATTTTTAAGGAGGGACTGGATTCCATCATACTCAGAATAGTTCTAGGAAAGCGTGTGGACCTTCGCTTGACAGTTGGGGTCTTGAGGCCAACAGAGGGCTGGGTGTGTGAGCTAGAGAGAACCTCAGAGGCACGTTCTAGGCCCAGGCCTGTGGCAGAGAGAAGGAATATTCCCTGCTCTTGCTCCCGGCCATCCTCAGACCCAGGAGCAACTTGATCTCCAGATTCTCAACAGCGAAAGTTCCAGTGAAAGGGAGACGCCCTCCGGATGAGACAGGCTGTGCTGGGTCTCCTTGCTACCTTTTCTGTCCTCCGCTGTTCTGAAGATCAGGTGTAAAGAGGACCTGGGCTGGCCCTTTGCTTACAACAGGGCTGCTGGGCCAACAGTGACTGGGTAGAAACACGTGCTCCTCCTGGCTCAGAAATTTTAAGAAGGTGCCCCACTCTGGCTACACAGATTAGAAAGAAATATAGCTCTCTCTGGGCTGAAGCGTCCCCACGGAAGTGTTCACACCTGGCCTGGTGAGCGGAGGACAGGTGGGGTTTAACTCCAAGGCACAGGGCACGCCCGCGAAATGTCACATCCCCGGCAGGCACTGAACACACAGCTCCCCTCACTCTGTTTGGCCTCTGCCGAGGCCAGAGCACTGCCTTGTGGTGGGCGTGGGGTACGGAGAGGGGTAAGGTGGTGCCTGCAGACATTCATCCTTGCTTCTTTCACCTGAAATCTATTTGGCTCTGTCTCCACATGTCTTGATGGGCTCTGTCTATGTTTCCGGGCGACAGGAACATTTTAGTAAACTCATTAGAGATGTCTGGATAGTTTAACAGCCTCTTAGCCTCAGACTCCGCCTGCAGATCCTTCCATTCACCCCATGCCAAGAGGAAGAAAGATACAACTGAAGGGAGCCAGGGACAGAATCTGTATGTGTGTGTGTGTGTGGGGGGGGGGTGACAGTAGGATGACTTATGGGGACCTGCAAGTTACGGATGTCATGGCAGGCAAACAGAGGCCTCTGTCTCTGTCCCCTGCCCTCCCATCTCTGAGCGCCTCCTTCCTACGAAGACACCCACTCTGGCGCGGAAGATGCAAACAGCGGCCCACTTGCCCCTGGCTCGATGGGATAGCTCCCACCTGCCCCTCCGTGTCTCCTCCCTTAGGAAAGGGGCCTCTCAGAATTCATCCTGAAGAGCTCTTCCTCGTCCCCCAGGAATTTCTCTCCTAGGCATGTAACTGCTCTCTGCCCTTTTATTTCCAGCATGGCTGCAAAACGGAGCTCAAGATACTCGCCAAGATGTACCTAGACCCACTGTTGCCCAGTAACGGGGTCCACAGGGTAGCCGGGACCCCCGCTGAAGACCGGGAACCCTCACACCAGGGCTCTCTTCTTTGGTCCACTCTGACTCCTTCCTCCATCTCAGTCTTGCCCTCCCTTTCATGTCTCCACTGCAGCCTGCCTTTGGGCCTTGGCCTGAAAATTCAGCCCCTGCACGATCTGCTTAATCAGCAAGGGAAAAAGCGTTGGTCTTACGATGGATTCCTCCAGAAATCGAGGCAGGCATTTGAGTGCCAGTGGTTTATTCCAGAGGGCATGTTTGTAGGGGAAGGGGGAAATGAGATGAGGGAGAGAAGGATCCAGTCGAGGATGTGTTATCAAACCACTTGCCACTGTGGGCGGCTGGAGGACCCTGCTGCCAGCACAGAACTGACTCTAGCTCGTCTTATCCTAGGAGGGCAAAGGGATGCAACTGGCAGAATCAGCCTCACCCACCAAATCACCACTGGGCAGTTATGCTGTGTTTCAGTTACGCTTTCTTTAGCCCCCTCGGTATGTTCGACAGACGGTTTGAATCAGCTGCCAACACTGCAGAATGGGGTGGCTTCACATAACACCCCGTTTTGGTTGGTGTTGAAAAAATAAGGTCTTGCGACACTGGGCCCATGTTCCCGCTGGGTGATAATCAACTAGTGAGTAATGGCAGCTGCCCCATTCAGACGGTGCATCAGCTCTCCTGGCTCTAAGCCCCACAAGGTCCCTGTTGCTTGTGTCTTTTAGCTGTTTGGCCGCTGGGACGTCTAAGTTTGTGACTCCCTGTTCTGAGTGCTGTTACCCCAATCACTCTGATAGCAAGAGATGCAGTGCAAACCAATGGTTCATCTCTCCCTTCCAGAACTACAGTGGTTTGCTCCACCTTCCCCATCTCAGCCCTTTCAATTCCTTTTGGCCTTTGATGATGACAGGAACTAGGAGATCAGAGCCATTGTTAAGCGTATCCAGACCCTAGAGCTATTATAAGCTCTCCCTTTTGGGTCAAGTTTACCAGCCTCAGACTTTTTTTAAGGGCACACTGCATTTCACAAACTCCTGGCCATTGAGAAAAAGCAAACAAGTATTTTCACTTTACTTCTCTTTCTCCCTCCGATTTTTTTTCTTTTTCACTCATAAACTTGCCTCATCTCCTTGTTCCTTAATATACTCAGTGTTAACACTTGAGTTTTTCTAATAAGTAATTAAATCCCCCCACCATGAACTCCAGCTTCTGGCGTTTCATTGGGAGTCGCTCTTAGCCCTCCAGGGAAGCCGGCACTGTTATTTATTGTTTTTGTCTCAAATCATTATTTAATCAAGAACGGGGGGAAAAGACAACCTCTCACTTACACTTTAAAATTTAATTTCAGCTGAATTCTGAGATCAAGAGGCAGCACAGCCTAATAGGTTACAAAAATACAATCAAGAAGAGAATTCCAATTAAACTGAACAAGTCCATTTACTGTGCTTCAAATGGCCCCATGGAGAGAGGCAGCTATAAGGTTTTTTTCCTACCCTGCCATATGGGGGACTGGGAATTCTCATGTGAATACGGAGCTGCATGGCAGGGCTTTTAGCTAGAGGGTTCTGGTTATGTCTTTTTAAAAAAATCCTTTTGCTTCGCAAAAACATTAAGTTTCTTTTGCTTGCTGTTGTTCATCTTCCACTGCAAACTAATTAGGAAGACAGCAGAAGAATGGATTCATTGACCTGTTGGGAGTGCATCTGAGAGGAGCAGGGATGAAGAAAGGCAGGGGAGACCTGCTGGGGCTTGTGGGAAGACGACAAGGTCCTTCATGGCTGGAGCCATCCCACCGGGCTGCATTTGACCTTGGGCCCAGGGAGCTGGTCTGGCCTCCTCCTATGACTCTCCCTCTAGCACGGGGCTGATGGGGGCTGGTGGCGTTAGCTTCTTCTCCGCTTCTCCAAACCCCTCCTGCTGGCCGCCAGCCCACAGCTTCTTGAAAATCTCTGCATGGATATAGTTAGTTGTCCAACAGCCCAAACAGGGGTGTCCAACATTTTGGCGTCTCTGGGCCACACCGGAAGAAGAAGAGTTGTCTTGGGCCACCCATTAAATACACTGCAGCATGTAGTCACAAATAAAAAAAAAATCTTGTAATCTTTTAAGCAAATTTACACTTTTGCGTTGGGCCTCATTCATCCTAGGCCACGTGCAGCCCATGGGCCGCAGGGTGGACACCCCTGAAGGGACTTTTGTCCACCTACATGCATTTGATTTCAAGGTTCATCCTTTCTCCCCAAGCATATCAGTCCTTTCTTTTCTGGTGGTAAGATGTCACGTTCATGATAGGAAATTGTGGGGTTTTTTTTTTTTTTCTATCCTGACATGGCAAAAGTAAAAGTTGACAATGCCACGCCACTCTTCATTAAAAACAAACAAACAAACACCACTGGTCCCACAAATCCCCGAGCCTCATGCTGCCCTTCTCCTGCACTCTGGCTCCCGTCTTCTCTAAACTGCAATGAATGGCTTAGTCTTCCCACTGAGGGACGGCTTGAAGGCTTTCGCAGAATTTGCAAGAGGCTGGCTCAAGGGTCTGAAGGCCAGGGCCACCCATAAAACTGCCCCTTAAGCCTTGATGTCCCTGTTTATAAAATAGGACGCAGATCACCGCCCCACCTTTCTCCTAGGGCTGTTCTGATGTTCGTCAAAAATCCTGGGTAGGATTAAACTTTTTGAAGAAGAGATACTCCAAAAACATCACGTCTAGGTTTGTTTGGAGTCAGTTTAATACAGCTACTCTGATGACAAATAATAACTCCAGCGGTGACTGTTTGCTGACCATTGGGGCCCAAGCACTGGGCTATTTTTCACACAGAACTGAAGCTGCATGAGGGCAGGAACTGTGTCTGTCTTGTTCACTGCTGTTCACCCTCTGCCTCGCACACAGTAGGTGCTTAACGCATATATTTTAAAAGAATGATACCTTATCTTGGTCCACCTTCACAACCGCCGTATGAAGTAGGTGTGATTACTGGCCCCAGGTACAGATGAGGACCCTGGGGCCTAGTGAGGTGAAAGGACATGAGGGAGGACATGCAATTGCACACACGGTCTCTGAGTCAGGCTTTCTGGGTTTGGATCTTAGTTTCTCCACTTAATAGCTTCCTTTCGCTCAATTTTTCTAGGCTATGGTTTCCTCACTACGAAAAGGGGATATTAATGGAAGGCCCCTTGGAGGGGCCATCGTAAGAAATACGTGATGATGCATGTATGGGATTCGGCCCAGCAGCTGGCACACAGTAGGTGCTCGGTGAGCACTAGTTATTGCTGTGACCCGGGGTCTCACAGGGAGACAAGGGCAAGAACTCCGGAGCATTGAGACCTGCCTCGATGCTCTGCCTCGAAGTCTCCATCACCACCCTCTACTGCCTCGTCCTGTAGACAAATTTCGTGAGACCCTCTTTTATGGACCACAAGTTCTGCTTCGTTTTCCTTTTTGTTTTCTGCTGTGGCATGTGTGCAGTTTTTGTTGGCAAGCAGTTGAGACCACTGCTGGCCCAGGCTGGAGGCGGAAGGAGGAGAAACGGAACCTGTTCCTCCCCTTGGTCTAGCTTCAGGCTCATCAGCCCCCTCCACCTGGACTCCCTCTCCAACAACATGCGCCAGGGAAAGGGCTTGGCCAGGCCCTGGGGCCACCGACCCCCTGTCATGCGTTTGGTCCTCTGGCTATCAGGTGAAGCTTCAGAGGCACAAGCCATGATTCATACCAGCTCCCTTTCCTCCCAGCTGGGCTACCTGCCCAAGTCACTTCACCTCTCTGAGTCTCTGTTGCTCCATCTGAAAAACAGTGATAAAAATTGCATCTACCTCAAATGAGAAAAAAAAAAAATGCATGAAGTAGGTGACAGTGCCTGGCACATGGCAGTATTTCCCCTGCCCTCTGTCATCATCCATCTCAATTTGGTGAACCCCTTCCCACCCTTCAAAGCCCAGCTCAAGTGCTCCTTTGTTTGCGAAGCCTTCTTGGACACCGAGACAACACTGGTCCTTCTTCTGCGGTCCTACTGCACATCGAATCTGCCTCCATCACCGTCAGGGGCATATTCAAACCATTCAACAACTGCTGAGTGTAGGCATTGCCCCTCCCAGAGGTGGCCCACTGAAGGGCTGTCAGGTACCGCTGTCCAGCTGCTGGCTGTGAGAAGGTCCAGAGGGTACCAGGGGCAAAAAGAGGGGGCTTTGTTGACTGGGGGTGGGGTGGGGTGACAGGGCCTATTTATCAACTGATGTGCAAATATTTGAATATTCTAACAACGGAGGAGGAGCTGGTACTCACCAGCTCCATCTCAGCCCTAATTACAACACTTATCTCGCTATGTTGCAGCCGTCTGCTGACTGCTAGACTGTGAGCTCCGGAGTTCGGGAGGCGTATTTTATTCATCTCCCTGTCTCCCTAATGCCTTGAACAGGGATGGTTGAGTGCAGATGAGGAGCATGAGTGAGGCTGTGAAGGGTCCTTAAATTGTCTCCTTGGGACCCTCCATTTGGATTTGGGCTCAGGCTCAGCAAGAGGGCTTCAGGTTATCTTTAGCTCACCAAGTAGGATTTCAATAAGACAAGACCCCCAATTTGCATATTCATATATGCAAATGTACCCCTTGATGTGATACGCCATCCTTGATTTTTTTAAAGAGCTGTGCATATGAAATGCCTGCAATGGAGTGTGGCGGGAACCATGGCCAAGAAGGCCCTTCACGCTCAGGCTCCTGCCATCTCCAGAACCCCTCTCTCGTCCCGGAATGCTGTCCACATCCCGACCCCAGTCTTCATTTCCTGCTTCCTTCGGTGAGCTCCCGTTCACTTTTAGTCTCTCAGCTGGCTGTTGCCTTCTCTGCCCTAAGCTAACCCCACTCCTAATTCCTCCTCCGGCCAGCTTACCCTCAACCCCATCTCGGCCTCCCTGCGTGCACTGTTGCCTGTAGTCTGATACAGTGTTTACCTGTCTGCCTCCCTCTTAAGACACAGACTGCTCCTCATTCACTGGATCCTGAGACCAAGGTCAGAGCTGACCCTTTACAGCTGCTCGGTGGATAACACTCGGTTGGAACAAATGACTGAACAGGTGATCAGTGACAGTGACTTTGCTGTTCTCTTCAACAGAGAGCGCAGGAAGATCTCGGGGCCGGGATTCTTAGAAAGACCTTTGGTCCCACCTGCCACCTTCTTTCACCTCTGCCTTTATGGCGGGGCAGATGAGAAAGGGTCTAGTGTGGAGGGCACTCAGAGGATCAGGACTGGGGGGCATCTGATGTCCCCAGAAGTCAGGCAACTATGAGTGGGGTGGGGCCCGCTGCGTGGGCTGCAGCGGCCTCTGGGATGGAAGGAAGCTGCAGGCAGGGGAAGCGGGGGCCCGGGACTCTAAGTCCCAACTCGTCTACTCTAGCCTGGGCCTGGAACCACACCAATGACCACTGTTGCCACAGTTACTTCTGTCTCCACTGTTAATACTATTGCTGCCACTGTGTCATTACCACCAACCACAATGGCACCTACCACGTGGCCGTTGCAGTCTACAATGTTTCCTTGCATTGAGTCATACCTCTTAAGAGGTAGGTCTCATTATTATCCGCCTTTGGCAGATTTAGAGGAAACCGAGGCACAGCACGTTTCCGTAATGTGCTCGAGGCTCCTCGGTTGGCAGGACAGAGGCGGAATCTGGGATGCTGTCCTCGCAACCCCACTGACGTCTGCTCGGCTCTGCCGCTATGTCAGGCTGGGATCAGTGCTTTACAACATTGCTTTGCTTTTGTCCTGACAACAAGGCTTTTGAAGAGAAGAGTTATCATCTTCATTTTTTTTTTTAAACAGAGGAAAAAACTGTGGCTCAGAAAGGTTTAAGTAACTATCCGTAGCTGAGAGCCAGGGTCTGACCGTACAATCATAGCCCCTTGTTTTTTGTTTTGTGTTTTTTAACAACTGCCTTGCCATAGCTCACGAGAGTCATTTATCTCCTGTGAGCCTCAGTTTCCTTTCTTGGAGTTGGGGGACTGAGTTAGATGAGCTTTCCGGGTCTCTGCCTTCTAGGAACGGACGAGCCTTCGGCTCTTCTGATGAGGGCCGGGCCCCCGGGGTACGGCACCACTTCAAGAATGAATAGCTTCTGGTACACCACTAGCTGGTGTGGGAGAACACTTTTTTTTTTTTTTTTGGCAACTTCTTGACAGTCCTGCCCTGTTAGGAAACCATCCCATGCAGGAGAGAAAACACAAGCCAGTTGTTCCCAATGGCACTTTTCAATGAGGGTCAGGGGCCACCAAATGGGTTGACACAAACACCGTGACCAGGGAGAGTTGGGTGGCTTTCCCTGATTTAAGCCTTCTTCCACCTCTCATCGCTTGCATTCTAAATTTATTTCTACCTTTGCAACAATTCCTCTGGGAGACCAGTGAGATACTTGTGCCCATTTTCCAGGTGAGAGCGCTGAGGCTGGGAGGGATAGAAGGAATTGTCTGGCTAGGCCAAGACTCGAATCCCGTCTCCAAGCCTCTGCCACACTGGGAAGACCTTTCCTAGGACATGTGGGCGGGGAGACTGCAGGTGGGCGCTTTCCACCTGCCACTCCTCGGCACCACAGGCATCTCTACATGGGAGGGGCCTGGGAGAGTGGTAGGCTGTTTCCAGTGAGGCAGAGGATTTGGGCAAAACTGAACTTGGTGATGTAGGGTGCCCTGACTGGGAACGCGAAGTTTCGGGATGCACAACGGATCCTAACCACTGTGTCAACCAGGCCCAGCGAGGACTTACTACCACCTGCCCCTCCTTGGCCTCCCAGCAAGCACCTCTGAGTGTTTCCTTTCTTCCACCTCATCCTTTCTAAGGGAGAAGCTCTCTGAAATTTTCAGGTTTGCCTGTAGCTGGAGGAGACAGGTTCCTTCCTAGCTGACAGTCATAATTGTAGGCTATGTCAGTGTTGAATGTCCTCATCTGTCTCTCTGTCCCTTTAGCGTCTACAAAAGGCCATTATATACTTTATCTTACTGTGTATCACCAACAGTCCCATAGGGAAGTGGTTCTATTTCAAGTTTACCAGTGAGAAAACTGAGTTTCTATGAGGTTAAGTGATTTTCCCAAAGCCACACAGCTAGGAAGTGGCGACGCTGGGACCTGAGTTCAGATCCAACACCACACCCCTTCCCCAGGAAACTCCGTGGTGTCCGCTGCCTGAAGTCCCACTCCAGCCCCCCGCTGCCGCCCACGGGGAGTGCGGCAGGACCCGCCTCCTTTGGCTTCGCTCTGTGGTCTTTAGGCAGACCACAGCCTTGGCTTTTCTGTCCCTGAGGCCTTTGTGGACTTGTGAGAGGACACAGGTCCTGTACCTTTAAGGTCGTGTTGACATAGGTGAGATCACACCCCAGCTGGCCCTCCATGCTGCCGGCAGCTGGCAACCAGGAGGTGGACTTCATGGCAAAGCTGGGGTTCCCTGGGACCTCTGAGGCCTCCCTTTCCCTTCGCCCCCAAGAAGCCTCCTGCAGAGCCTCGCACATGCGTTCCTGAAGACGTACTTTTCAACTCCCCCTGATAAACAACCTGGGTATCTTCACTTGTCTAACCGCCCACCTCCTGCCCCAGATCCCCACGCCGACTGCTGCCAAGCGCTGGCGAGGGACCGTTCGGTTAATCGACAGGAGGTCTGAAACCAGCGGGATATTTGCCCGAACTCGAATTAAAACGTGTTGCACACTGTCCTGCACTTGTGCCTTCACCCCCCGCCCCGCACCGGGTGTCGTGGCCAGGACTGGCCGAGGAGGCCGTGCGGAATACTTACTACACCCCTGGCCGACAGGAGGCTGAGCATCTGCAGGGGCTGGCTGGGCGGGCGGCTGGACCGGGCCTCAGGGCTGGCCTTGCCGAGGGTCTTGGAGCAGCGGCGGGAGTGCCTTTGGCGAGACTTCCGCCCTTCCTCGGGGGACCGGCCGCGGTGCCTGGGTCAGGGGAGAGACACTGAGGGTCTGTCGAAGGGGAGCTTGGCAGAGAGGTGGTGGAGGGGCCCACAGGCTCTGAGGACTGCAAAGTGTTTGGTGTGTTTGCAGGAGCTGCGCGTGCGTCCGTCATCCACCCACCCGCCTGCTCACTCATTCTCGCACTCACTTTCTCATTGTGTATTTGTTCATCTGACAAATGTTTATTCACGCACCTGGCACTGTCTCAGGGGCTGGGGATGCAGTTATAAAAACAGAAAAGGTTCCTACCCCGATCCAGTTTCATGTCCTTTGCACATCTGTGTGGCTGTCTCTGTCTGTCTCTGTCTGTGACGGTGTGTATGTCTGGGTGTGTCCATCTGTGTTTTCGTGTATTTGTCTATAACTGTAAGTGCAGATCTCTGTGTGTCTCTGTGTATGGGACTTCGCCATCTGTGAAACAGAGGCATCATACTGACTGTCACCCAAAACTTTTGGGGGAAAAACAGCTGATGAAATGACAAGGATGCCTTCCACGAGCTTGTCAGACCTGGGCCTGGCTGCCCAGCCTGCTGTGGAAACCGAGGGATTGGCCGACTCTTCTGAGAGGGACGTGTGGGCTCTGGGTGCCCCTTGGCTCTGAGCCGCAGCAGTCAAAAAAGAACACTTACTGATTTGCCCAGCACTCGTGACGCCCCCCTCAAGTGCTTTCCCCGGCCTCTCTGCAACCTGGGGACACAGACAGGGTGGGCACTGTTTTCCCGTTTCACAGATGAGGAAGCCGAGGCTCAGAAAGTGGGGACCCGCCCGGGGTCACACAGCTTGGGAGTGGCAGAGCCAGGCTCGGGGCAGAGATTTCCGGCCCTGTAGGAGCCAAGGCCTCTGGTTCTTGCTCTGGGTGTCCCTCTCTGCTCTGGGGCCCACAGACCATTTCTGCTGGCCATGTGGCCCCAGGGACAGCTCTCAGGTTGTGGCCATGCCTGCTGGAGTGTCCCTCAGCTCAGTGGGCACTGGCGAGGCCCAGCAGAGGGAGCGCCAAGGAGGGCTGAGGCTGGGTCTGCGGGAGTAGCCGCTTCCCTAAGGGGTGAGCTGGTGCGGGCGGTGAGCTGGTGGGGTGGGGAGGGGGGAGTTTGAGCACAGCACCCTGAGGGTCTGATTCAGCCTGGGCCGCGGGGAAGCTCGGGCTGAGCCACATAGACCTGGTCCCTGTGCTCGCTCTGCCAGTCCCTGTGACCTTGCTCGGGCCCCTTTGCCCCCCAAGACACAGCCTTCTCACTGTGGCCTGTCGCTCATGCAGTGGAGTCCAGGGTGCCAGTGCCCACCAGGGGCACCACGAGAGCACCCCTGCACCTGAACAAGTCCCCCGCAGTGAGGGGGACTGTGCCGCCTGGGGGAGCGGAGGGCGTCTCTGCATGTGGGTGTTGGGAAGAACCCACCACGGGCATGTGGTGGGTGACTGGGGAACTGGGGCTTTGCTCTGGATTGGATGCCATCCGAAAGTGGAGGCAGTTCTCTGACTGGGCACCTTCACAAACCTCCCCTGGAGAAAGGGGAGAGCAGCCCGAGGCCCAGGCTGTCCTTGCTAAGGCTGCAGCAGTCACTCCTGTTAGTGTGGATGGGCAGATGCCGGGCCACTTGTGTGTTCTAGACAAAGTTCCTGCTTCATCTGGGCTCTGACTTGGCGCCAGGCACACAACAGGATTGACATAAATACTCCTCCTCCTCCTCCTTCTTGCCCGAGACCTTCTGATCGAACTGGGATGCGGTGGGACCAAGACCGTGACAGGAACGCAGAGCCCCATGTGAGAAGCATTTAAGAAAAAACAGAGTGGCCTCTGACACCCAGCGCCAGCCCTATGAAGCGGGCTTTGGTGTCCCCGCTGGACATCAGCAATTTCAGACGTGAGCACCAACAAAGCTCCACTCCTCCTTCTGTTCTTGTCATCCACAAGAGAGCCCTCCTTCCCTGCTCAGGCTGGGACAGCCAACGTGTTAGCATAGAGACACGCTGTCCAGGTTAGAAGAAATGAGATACGCTGTGCTGTGTGACCTTTCAAAGGTTGCTTAGTGTCTCTGTTCTTTGGGCAACCCTTAGCAGGAGTGCAAAGCCCAAAGCCAGACTCCGCGGTTCAATCCTATCTCTGTCACACAGTAGCCAAGTGAGGAGCAAGTTCCTGAACCTCTGTGCCTCCGTTTCCTCATCTTTAAAATGGGAATAACAATAGTACCTCCGTCCTAAGGTTGTACAGGGAGAGCGTTAGCACCACAGTGAGGTCTTACAGGCACATGCGTTAGCACGTAGTTACTGTGGGTCCCATAAGGGGAGGCAGCGGGTCCCTCCTGTCTGCACCCTTTCTTTCCAGGAAGGTGATAACATTGCAGGGGTGGGGGTTATCCCTCTGCTGGGAAAGTGGGCCCCCAACAGCAACAGTGGGAGGCACCACTGGTAACAGAAACTGGGCCCTGGGCAGTGGCTGGGGTGAGGAGCTCTTTGGGGTGAGGGGCTACCTGTTCTCACAGCTTGAGGACCGAGACTCCGAGCTCTGGGATCGCGAGGGGCAGTGGTGACGGCGGTGGCGGTGAGACTTTCGGGGTTGGCTTCGCGACCTTGAGGGCAGGGTGAGGAGGAGAGAGTCAGGGATTGATTGACTGATTTTGATCTTGAGACCCACATTGTCCTGTTACTATCCCTCCCAAAATTAAGCATCTCCCTCCACCTCACCCCCCACATGACTCTAGCTCCTCACATAGGGACCAGCCCTACTGAACATGAGTGAGCAGAAAGGGGTCCTTTGGGTGGCTCAACCTCCCGCCCTGCTGGAAGCACGTGGCTGCAGACCACGGCCTAGACAGGAATGTCACCTCCACCTGTCACTTCTCCCTACCTAAGGCAGGAGGCTCAATTTCAGTGTCATAGCCAGCAGGTACCCCAATGGGTGAGTCAGTCAGGCACTAAAAAAATACCAACCGAAAGCCCCAGGTTAGAGAAAGGAGTGGCTTTGCCTCTAGAATATGGGTGTGGGGCTGGGTGTCTAATTTCTCAAGCGACTGTAGAAACACAGATATTTATGTAGGAGATTCCTATTTTAAACAGAAGCTCATTTTTTAAAAGTGACACTGTTTGGGACAAACAAAACACATTTGCAAAGTAAATTAGGCCTTTGGGCTGCCAATTTGTAATGTCAGACCTGGAAAATTAAGTCTAGATTCTTAGCATGGAGTCAAAAGCCCACTTTCGGAATGAGCTACAAACATCATCAACAAAAATTACAATAATTACAACCATGATCACCAAAACTGGTATCTTTGCCAGTTACTTCAGTGTCATTTAAATAATACGAGTGACTCAGGAGCAGCAGGGGCAGCGGTCCCCAAGGAGGTACCGGGGATGTCAGTGGTTTGGGCCAAGCCAGGGAGACACTGGGAGCTAGAGATGGCTCTGTCGGGAGGTAGCTCGGTTATCCCAACGAAGGGCTCAGGGACTCTCGTAATGTGATAATCAGACCATTGCCCTCACGTCAAGTCCATACTCTGACCCTGAATCCCAAGCACCTTTAGGAGTCGCCCCTGGTCTAGCTCTCCAGTCTCCTTGCGTGACAGCTCCTGGTCTAGCAGGCACAAGCATCTCTGAAAGGCTTTTATCCTGGTGCATGCACTTTCCAGCTCATGACATCCTTGTGAAGATGACAAGGCTGACAAGTTGCCCGTCCCTAACACATACATACTGCGCACCAGGCATTGTGTTCCAAGCACTTCCCTTAAACGGACTCGTCCTCTCCTCACAACAGCCTATGGAGTGGGTGCTCAGTCATTCCATTTCACAGATGAAAAAACCGATGCAGAGAAAGTTTCCGCACCTGCCTAACCTGCCACCTAGAAGAGTGGACCTAGAAGAGTTCCACTTCCATCCTCACCTGTAAATGAAACACCCGCTCCTGTGGAAAGTGTCCCCTCCCTACCACACCCTCTTCTCAGCACCAGGGCTCCATCTGCACTTGAACTTCCTCTGCCACCGCTGGGCTGTGACCCGTGCCACCTCTGGTTCCTGTGCCCCGCTGCACTGTGAGCTCCTTGAGGCCAGGGGAGCGGCTGGCAAACCTCTGTCCCGGGCCCAGCACAGGGCCTGCCACGCATCAGGGTCCCACTGCAGGATGCTGAAGAAGAGGCAGCTAACTCACTCCAGGGGCCGCTGGTTCAAGTCCCACCGCTGGTGGGACTTGGCAAGAGTAACCGCCCTTCATCCGAAGGACACCTTGTCCTCCTTGCTCTGGTCTGTGACTTTCACAGCCTTCGTTATGTTCTGCCAGCGATTTCGGGGACTCATCCAGCTCTTGGCACTGGGCAGGGCGGCCACCTTGCTGCCCTCAGGCTGTCAGCCCTGGTCTCAGAGGTGACCCCCCCGCAGTGCTCCTAGGGTCTGGGTGCAGCCCCTGGCTCAGGGGTGTCTGCACTGCAGCCCCTCTGGACAAGGGATGCTGCGGACTCAGGGAACATGAGCTCTGTGTGTGCTTCACCTGACAGCACAGGCAACACCTAGGACCAACGACTGTCTCTTGACTTGAGTTGAACAGCAAGCTTGATAATAGGGAAGTTCTTCCCCACACTAACTCAAAGCTCTGCTCCCTTCTGGAGCTTCCCCGGGCACCGCGGTGGTGGCTGAAATGCCCTCCTCTGCACTGACCTTGGGTAAGGCGACCCTGTGGAGCAGCAAAGCCGGGTGCCCTCCCTCTGCACCCCTGCTCCTACTTCCCTCCTCAGCAGTGGACTGCCTTTCATCCCATTGCCTTTGATCCTTACTTTAGAAGCTTCTTGGCAGGAGATAAATTATTAGTTGATTGGAAAACACACGCACTAACATTTGCAGGGTATAAAGTAGGTAGGTTGTAACCAAATTTACTTTTAATTTGGCTGGGAACTGAACTCCGCGGGCAGCGCCGGCTGATTCGAATCTCTACAACCAGCTCTAAACCGGGAACCAGCCGGGGCCACAGGACAGGGCAGGTGCTTCCCTGACGGCCCCAGGCCCTAAGCGCCAGCACAGCGCTCGGACTCACAGCACGCTCACGCACGTGCACACACGTGGCCATGCCCTCTGAGCCCTGCATGCACACATGGCACGCGCATGTGCACAGGTAAAAGCCACCCCACACCCTCCGAATGCACAATGCACGCAGACACAGGAGTGGGACACACTCACAGTGCGTGCGGCTCACTCACTGAGGCAGGCAGTGCCCACAAGCGCGGCGTACGTGGTGCATTCATGTGAACACAGCTATACACCACACACGCTAGGTGCCCACATTGCACACATTCGCATACACAGTCCACACTGACGTGTGTGCATGGTGGAGAAATGTATAGATGTTTACCCACAATGTGCATACCACACATACATGCTAGACACAAATAAATACACAACACACGCACAGGAACACAGAATCCACACACAAAGGGCGTGGCAGGTCCACAGGTGCACACCCTTCACGCACACGCACACACATACACTCACATATCACACACACAGCCGTGTGCATGCACACACACCCAGACCCATAGCAAGTCCACACACGGTTGCCTTTCCCTTCTCCCCTCTCACCCACCCACCCTCCTTTCGCAGTTCCTGTTCACTAGGTAACTTTAACACTTTCCCCGAGCCGGAGAGAACGTTCCCAGAGGTCTCTACTTACTGTTTTTTGTGCCTCTTCTCTTCCCTTCTCTTGCTTTTTGGGCTGCAGGAGCTAAACAAGAAATGAATGGCCATTTAATTGAAAGATGCAAAGCTCCAGTTAAAGGTACACATACACAAGCAGTTACAAAGCTTAACACCCAGTGGCCACTAGATCCAGGCAGTTTGGGAACCGACACCAGTCATCCGCAAGACCAGAGCAGTCGAGGCCGACTCTCACTGGCAGGTTTGGCTAGAGATGCCTACCCATGTACACAGACTGAGAATGTGGCACTGAAGATGCCAGGGTCAGCTTTGGTAACTTAAAAATAACAGTAGTAACAAAGGTAATGATAACGCCTGCCATCTTTGAGGCTCCACTATAGGGTGGGCATTCTGCTAAATACTTTTTGTCAATAGCCTTATTTTATTCCTCCCACAACCTATGGGTAGAGGCACAATGTAAAAAGGACCCATTTTACAGATGTGGAAACTGAGCCTCACGTGAGCCAAACACCTTGCCCAGGATGACACAGGTGAGCGTGGATATGACCCCAGACCATGGATCCCTGGAGCCCATGCCCTTCACTGCTGTTTAGTCAAGTTCTAGGAGAAGAGAATGGAACATTCAAGGAGATACTGTGAAGCCTTACGAAGCTGGGCAGATTCTGAAATGTTCTGCCCATGAATATTCAAGTATCTGGGTTTTATTGGTTTCTATATTTTTAAGTCAGAGGGCTTGGGGTATAGAGAGAATGGACAATGATGGCTCACGGTCCCAACGTGGAGGCCCTGAAGGGTGGGCGCTGTTTGGTAGTTCAAGTCAGACTGGCTTTAAGAAACCACCACACATGCATTGCTGGCCTAGGTCCTGGGGACGGGAAAACTGGTTTCATCTGATTGAAATCAGGCCTTGACATTAGCTGTGGGAACTGTCTCCATGTCTGAGACGCAGCCTGGGCAGTGAAAGGGCCCAGGACCTCGCTGAAAGATCCCAGTTCATGATCGGGCTCCAGCACGCCATTCCGTGTAACACCAGGCAAGGAAACTGTCTTCTCGGAGACTCGGTTTCCTTGACTGTGAAACTGGGCCGTTGCTCCGGCTATGGAGCTGAGTGAAGGGATGACATTGGTAACCAATGCATATACTTGTTACTGAACGAGCGGAAGAGCTTTGCACTCTGCCAACTGCTCTCGACGTAGCTATTACCGCTGAAGAAGCCACAGCAGCGTGTCTCGTTCCTCTGTCTGAGAGATCTGGCTTTAAAGTCTGGCTCTGCCACCTTCTGACTGTGTCTGTGGACATGCCTGTCACACCACCTGTCTGAGTCTCAGTTTCTTCATCTGAAAATGGGAATAATAAACACACCCACTGCACAGAGCGATGAGAATTAATGGGGGATGAAACACGTACACACGTGGAAAGGGCTTAGCGCCGGGGCCAATATATTTGTGTTCGCCCAGGGGTTGATGCTTTTCTGCAGGCTCCCACCCAAGGTTTCAATCGGCACTAAAACAACAGACGGGCAAGGGTGGGAGACTTCCCGGAGACGGGCCGCTGTAGGGGCCGGCTCTGGAACCTCCGTCTTGCCTGATGGAAGCGGACTTGGAACTTTCAGGAAAACCAGGTCAAACTTTCATTTGGGAGGAAACAGACATGGGAAGATGAAGGGGGAGCGCCCAAGAACACAGGGGTGGAGGCTGGGAGCTGAGCCTAGACGCTGCCTGGTTAAGAAAGCAGTAAACTGAAGCCAGAGGCCGGGGGTGACGGGATTCTTACCTGTGCCGTCTCTTCTTGGAGAATGACCTGATGAAAGGGGGAAATCGGAGAGAGAGGGGGAGGGAGAGAAGGAGAGAAAGGAGAAAGGAAGAAAGGAACGGGGGAGGAAGGGGAGGAGAAAGGAAGGGGAGAAAATAAATACAGGTGAGTTGGAGGTTTCTTTTCCTCGGATGACTGTAACGGTGCATTTGTGATCACACGACATGGGGGTCGGGCACCTAGCGGATTCTCCTCTTCTCTTAGATTTCAAAGAATATGAAGACCTTGGTCTGCATCTGGAATTCCCAGGTCAACACCTACTGGCTCTCAGTCCTCACCCCCCACTGCCAGTGAGCCCCTCTGCGACGGGGTTGGCTGAGGCTGGTGAGGGTGATGTAAGAGGGTTCTCTGCCTCCTCCCCCACCCCCGCCTCACTTCCATCTGTCTCTCCCTAGTTGTGGACTCATCACTGTCATCCTCGTCATCACTTTCACCAGCGTGGGACAAGCAGTTCACACATGTGGAACTCTTGCTGCGAGCCAGGCTCTGCACTAGGCGTCTCTCACACACAGTCTCCTTCCATCTTTCTCCCCAGACTCCGGGAAGTACTATTAACCATCATTTTACACAGACACTGAAGTTCAGAGAAGTTAGCTGAGTTGCCCAAGGCCACACAGCTTTCACTAGTGTAACCCAGCTCACTCTTTGGGACCCCTCGCAGATGTCACCTTTTCCTTGCAGCACTTTCCTCTCCCCTCAGGTTGTTTGGGTGCCCCATCTCTGCTCCCACAAGCTCTGGGCTTAGTTTTACTATAGTCTAGACCTCTATCCATTTCCCCAACTAGAACGTGAGCAACTTGAGGGCAGGGGCTGGGTTTTGGTCACTGTTCTGTTCCCAGGGGCCCAGAATCCTCATTCATGACACATAATAGGCATTCATCAAACAGATGTGAAAAATGGAATTTTTTAAAACCCTGAAGTCTTTTTGATTGAGAGGAGAAAAAAATCTCCATGCATCCTCTACCTCTAGCTCCCATCTCCCAAAAAGTCAAATGTCACTCACCAAACACTGGGAGAGCCAGGAGAGCTGGGTTGGCGGGGGGCGGTGCTCAGTGGGGAGGGGTTGGGGATGCGCCGGTCAGCGGTCAGCGCACATTTCCCAACCTCCCCGTTTAAGGGCTTCCTTCCCACTCGCCCTCCAGTGCCTGGGCTGACTGCAGCCAGCAGCCAGCAGCAAAAGTCCGTTTCTAACCTGGCACAGTCTCCTTCTCATAAGAAGAAACCCTGGCATGAGAAGCCCCTTGGCCTCCAAGATCCAGACATGGAGAAGTCCTCCCAAGCTGGGACAATTTATTCAGCACAGGTGGTAGGATAGGCCTACAGTCATGGCAGACCATTGCCTTTGCCAAGGACTCCATGCTGGCAAAGGCATCTAACACCAAATTAGATGCCAAACATTTCACTGACTGGTTTGACCAGGTCTTGTACAGTTGACCCCTGAACAACACGGATTTGAACTTCACAGGTCCACTTAATATGGATTTTTTTTCAATAAATGCTGTGTACAGTATTGTAAGTCTATTTTCTCTTATGATTTTCTTAGTAACATTTTTTTCCTAGCTTACTTTATTATAAGAATACAGTATATAATATATACAACATACAGAGTGTGTGTTAATTGATAAGGCTTCTAGTCATTGGTAGACTATTAAGGGTTAAGTTTTGGGGGAGTCAAAGTTACACAGGGATTTTTACCTCTGTGGGGGGTCAGTGCCCCTAACTCCCATGTTGTTCAAAGGTCAACTGTATTAAACACAAACTCAGCATCAGTCAGAGAGTCTGGGCAGGTGGCGGGCATAACTGGTGAAACCAAACTGAGTGGAGACCATTCTGGCAACAGGGCTGAGAGGTGACCATAACCCTTGATCAGGCAAAGCCGTTTGGGGGCAACTTTGAACAGGGATGAGATGACGGCGGGGGAACCCAACTGAACTGTTTATCTTTTGTTCTGCTGCAGCTAATTGCACAAGTACTACATCGCTGATGCAGGAAAACTGGAAGATACAGGCAAGCAAAAGGAAAACATAAGCCACTCTCCCGCATCGTCTACAGCCCAGCACAGCCAGTAACTCATACTGGGAGCTTCGAGTTGCCTGCCCCCAGGCTGCAGCAGACGCGGTGAGTGTCTGTGAACGTGGGGCCTGAGGCCAGCCAATGCAAAGGCTCTGTCTACACGCACAGCAGCTGCTCAGCTGCGGCCGAGGGCCACCTGTATCAAAATTGGCTCATGAGGACAGAGCTTCTGATTTTACAGAGGAGCTGGAAAGCCTGGTTTTTACATTGCAGAATCTCCCAATTATAAAACATTGGTTTGACCCGTGAGCCACAGATTTGCATCCTCTGGTGTGTATCCGTCCCCGCTCCCCCGCTCCATAAACCCACGAGTGTGTATGTGCATGTGTGTGTACTGGGCACCTTTTGGAATGTGTGTCCAGTGCAGAATGCCCCTTCACTGCCCACGAGGGTGGACAACCCCAGAAGCCATGTTTTGCATCATTCCATCTTGTAGGACACGGCTGGACCCACTTGAGGGGCCTTCCCTCGGTAATTGGGAATATGGGACAAGACAGAGAGAGTCAGTGCCTTCTTCCGGCTGGGCTTGCCATGTAGAGAGAGGGAAACGGTGAAGCCGCGTCTCCCACAGGGCGAGGGGAACTGCGTATCCTGCTTGGGAGCCCCCAGCATTCCACTCCTCGCTTCTAGACCCTCCCTGACACCTGGCCGGTCCCTGAGCGCTCCTGTCCCCTTACTATCCACTCCCCCTCTGCCTGAGAGAGCTTCAGTGGGCAACCAGGGTCTCAAGTTATAAAAGACACAGAAAATGAAACAATGCAAAAGCCATCCGTAGGTGAGTATTTTACATAAATGAAATGCTTCTAAAAGACTATTTGGGGTCATCCACTCTCCCCGCCACCCCGCCCCACTTGGGGGCATCCTTTTTTGCAGAGGAGGACGGACAATACCTGTGTCGCTTATGTTTCTTGGAACTTTTCTTCTTCTTTTTCTTGACAGGTGATGGGCTATACGATGGGGACCTGTGGGGAGGGAGACACTCCTCAGAGGGAGGTGCTTGAAGGCCAGTGTTGCTTTCAAGCAGACCCTTCTCCAGCCCCCATGCAGGTCTCAGCTCTTTCGGACGCACACACGGGGCGATACTCAGGCTGGTACTAGCTTGCATTGGTTTGAAACGTTTGACTGAGGTTCGTGTGACCCGAGTTCCAATCTTGACTCTGCTGTCAAGTCATGAAGTCACCTTGGGTAGTCACTGCTCTCACTCATTTCCCCACTGACGAAACACCCTGGTTGAACAAGACTAGGCGTTTCAAACTCAGTGCCAACAGGGGCTCTCAGCGCCTATGTGGGCGAAGTGGCCGGGGCGTGAGGTAGCAGGGAGCGGTGGGGACCACGGTCAGCCAGGGGGTACCTGACTGAAGGAATGCTTCTCAGATCAGCCCTGGGTACTGGGCTTCCAGAAAACCTCCTCTTCACTAGAAGTCACCAGAAAAACATCTTTTTTATATGACATCTGCTGGCCTTTAAATGTTGGCCACCAATGAAAAAGACAAAAAGGAAGAAAACAAAACACTTTGCAGGTCAAGCAAAACATGTCTGCAGGGCTGAGAACAACCTGACTCTCAGGGAGCCACAGAGCCTGTCCCCAGACACGTGCCAGTGGACATCTAGTGAATGAAGGAATTAGTGAAGCCTGGTACCTGTGGTTTCCTTCTTTGATGTGGTCTCATGCCCACCCCTAAGATCAGGAGGCTTAAGCCACTTGCCCCAGTTCCACTGCTCACCCTACAATGGCTGTGACTCAGGGTCTTCATCCACATTCCTGTCTGGGTTCTCTTAGAACTAGCCTAAAGGGGGGATCCTAGAAACAAGATCCTGGAAAAGCTGGAGGTGGGACCTGTCTTTCAGACACTCCTCTCTGCTGCCCCCTACAGGCTTCTTCTAGTACTGCCTCCCAGGTTTGGTGTGTTTTTCAACTGGCCCTTCTAAGGTCTCTGCCCACCATTCCAGGTCTGGAGCACTGGCTATCCATGTAGTCTAATGAGTGGCAGCTTAGAAGAAAACCTGGAAATCTTTTCAAATACAGAAAAATTAAAATAAATTGTACACAGAGAAAAATCATAGGGTGTAAAAGAGTCCATAGCTGGCAAAAATATAAAATCCATTATCCTTGGCTTTAAACCTACTGGTAGGAGTGATGGAGCCAACTGAGAGGCCTGGAATCATGCCTCTGTAGGTTCTGTGTCACACACACACACACACACACACACACCCCGGGCCCTTCTTTTCCCATCTCCAAATAGAGACCATAATGCTTGCCTGGTAAATTATGGTCAAGGGTAAAAGAGACCATGGGGAACACAGCACATAGAACAGCCCTCCATACAGAGACAGTTCTAAAAAAAAACAAAGGAAAAAAAAAACCCACCCAACATTCAACATTCGGGGTCATGACTATGCTTCCAATGAATTGTCCACTCACTGCTATGTGTCGGATACTGTGACACAGTTCCTTCCACAGCCATTTTTTCACCAAATTCATTCAAAAATCCCAAGAGGTGGGTGTTATCACCATTTTATAGAATTGGAAGTAGGCGAAGTGAGTTGCCTAAGGCCACACAGCTAGTTAAAAGGCCGAGGGGGAACCGAACCCAAGGGGTCACTGTTTGACTCCGAAACCCACTTTACCCCGGTTTGTCCCTTCCCCCATCTTCAAGGTTTCAC
The DNA here is from genome assembly GCA_004026545.1 of Mormoops blainvillei. Classification (NCBI taxonomy): domain Eukaryota; kingdom Metazoa; phylum Chordata; class Mammalia; order Chiroptera; family Mormoopidae; genus Mormoops; species Mormoops blainvillei. The sequence goes on along the minus strand of PVJD01003845.1, from coordinate 105,297 downwards.
CATTCCGTGGGGCTCTCACCTCCTTCTCTTCTTCCGGGTGGATTTCTTCTTTTTCTTCTTCCCCCTGGAGGAAGGCGGTGGTGTCAAATCTTTGTCTCGGGAGGCACTGTGGAGAGCGTGAAGTCTGGCCTTAGAGGACTCGGCGTCCCCAGGCCCTGGTCAGGGCTGCTGCAGCCAGGGGAAAGGAACCCAGCTCCTTGGAGGGTGACGGACCCACAGTGAATGAGGTACCTAATTACCACCACATGGCTGATTCGGTCACACTTCAGACTAAGGATCTCAAATAAGGAGTTAATGCCGACCTAATGAGACAGGCGCTATACGTTACCCAAACACCAATTGATTATTTAAAACAGAATTACAGAGGTTAACTGCTCCTTAATAGATTTATTATTGAATTTGCAAATGGTTGACCTTGATAAATAAATCACTTTTTAAATAATTAATCGGCAGTTCAGCACCTTCCCTCCTCAATACATCTTGTCTGTAGTTCCTGCTGGAAATTTAATAGGAGGCAGATATGTTAGGGAGCAGCTGATTATTAAAAGTATATTTGCTGAGGTCTAATGTAATGAGATACATATCTTCTATCGCTTCACAGAACCCCAGAAACCTCTGCTCTTCAGGAATAATTATTTCCCATTCAATTAAATTCAAATGCTCAGGCAGCGGCTAAATGAAGTCAAGTTATCTCCTTCTGTAATTGGGGCAGGCTCCAGGGATTTTTTTTTTTAAATACTACCCCATAGCAAAAGGAGATGGTTGGGGATGAAAAACGGCTTGGAAATTGAAGCATGCCAACCCAGTTAGACCACAGTGGGAAAATGTAGTATTAATAAGAGTGTTATTGTCATTATTAGCAATAACACAGCTACCATTTATTCTCTTATTGTGTGCCAAGCGTTATATATACTTGGATACTCACAAAGCACTTTTGAGGGTGGTCTGATTTTTACTGCCTCATTTTACAGGTGACAAAAGTTGGGCTCAGGTCGAACGGGTTTGCCCACGCCGCACGGTGAGGAGCGACGGTGCGAGCTGAGTCATGGCTTGTGTGATTCCCACCCTGAGAGCTTTCCCACATGACCAGCCGCCTTCTCAAACCTGCTTCTGGGTCCATGCTTTGGAAATGACCCAAAACTCTTTACAGAACATCATAAAACGCTGCCATATTTAATTCCATTCCAGGAATTGGGATCATTTTGGTTAGTAGGAAAAACACGATAAAGCGGTTACGATATATGCTAAGGTCTCTGTGTTGCCAGGACAAAAATCATATAGCTACTGGGAAATCTAGAGCATTTTCAAGAGAGTCTCTTTTGGCAGCTTGAACATAAATATCACGGGGATCAGGTATGCCGCTACTTACCTGCGCTTACACATTACAAAGCACAGAGGACCCTAGGCATTTCCAGGAAGCAAACAGGCTGCCTGTGTAAATGTGGGAGGCCACTTACAAGTTCTTCCTTCAACGAGTATCTGACACAGAGTAGGAGCCTAATATATGAATATTTGGTGAGTGACCAAATGAGGGATGAATGGATGAAATAATTTAGTCACTTGTTAAATCATCGTGTTTCATATGAACACGTCCCAGTGTAACAGCTGCCAGGAATTTGAGAGGGAAAAAACCCCAAAAAACCCAAATCATTTAAAGTTAAATGACTTAAGGAGACGTAAGAGAGACTTAAGGAGAAAATTGTTTAAAAGTGTGTTGTGTAAAACAGAAAGGTCTCATTGTTTGTCAATTACTCTACTTTACTAAACCGAAAACTTCAGGTGAGAAGGAGAGAATTTGGACCAGGTCAGGTATCCTCAGGATAATCAAGACCCTGCTGCCAACTGACCTCAGTTTTCCCACCTGTAAAATGGCTTTGACACCCTCTGATTTAACAGGAGGCAAAGGCTGTATCTGGAGAGTCTGCGGACACTGGACTGTTTTTGATCTGTCACTGGGGCAGGGGGTGGGGCAGATCCAGGCCCAGGGCAGCGAGGGGTGGCGAGTTCCTCTGAGGAGCAGGGATGAGGCTTGAGCTGCTGAAGCCAGATTACATGACACTGTTGTAAGCAGACTCACTTCCCCAGGGGCCAAAGAGGGGCTAGGCTCCGTGTGTGTGCGGCACTGGAGATAGGTTGGCTTCTTCATTAACATCAGAGTGTAATGTGGTAGGTTTAAGTCTAGGATATAAGATCAGAGAGACTGAAGTTCAAAACTTCACTCTGCGTTATACTGTAATAGTTATGTGTGGTGCCAGTTGGGGTACTGGAAATATCAGAGGGCCCACCATGCAAAGTATATGATTGTCTAAACGCTGTACTGTGTACCTGAAACTAATATGAAATAAAAAATAAAATGGAAAGAAAAAAAACTATAACTGGTAACTGGTACCTAAAGTAAAATAAACCGACCAAACACTTGACCCTGCCACTTACTGGCTGCCATGTTTTTGGAAGCCACTGTACCTCTCCACGCCCCCGTAAAATGCCCCGTCCTCCCAGGGCAGCTGCGCGGTGCCTGTCCCGCAGCAGGTGCTCACAGAATGCTGGCTGAAGAGCTGAATTAAGGAGCGCGTGCAGAGATCTGGGGCTCGGGAGCCACAGCAGGCTGATGGGCATGATTTGGGAGTCCGTGGCTCATGGGGTCATTGACACGGAGAGAAACTAACCCTAGTGTTTGAGGCGGGAGCAGCCAATGATGGCTCACGGGCCAAACTGAGCCCATCTCCCTTTCGCATAAATGAAGTGTGACCAACACATGGCTGTGCCCATGTGATCACGTGCCGTCTGCGGCTGCTCTGTGCCGCGATGCAGGGCTGATCCCCGGTTTAAGGGTCTACGAGAAGAGCCTGTAAGAGAAAGGGCTGGAGTGGCCAGAGAGACAAACTTCATTTCTGCCTCCTTGACTTGAGCTTTCTTGCTGGGCTGGAGAGAGGAGGTAGGGGTAGCATCTCACCTGCGTGCCCTGGCGGGACTGAGCTCCCGGCAGGCCTTGTCCCTCTCCCAGCTGTTGGTGCCCACGGCCTCAGTGGTCAGGCGCTGGCTCAGCTTTTCCGAGGGTCCATCCTGAGCTGGAACCATGGGGCTGCTCTGTGGTTCTGTCCTACAAGGGCAGAAATAGGGAAGCGAAAGTGTTAGGATATGACGTAGACTCTCCACGTTCATCAAACCTGCAGAGATGGACGGATGTTTCCTGGCTCCCCTTGTAGTTTAGGTTGGGGCCATGAGATCATCTTTGGCCAAGGGTCTCTGAGTGGGTGTGACATATATCATCTCCAGTTTGACACAGTAAGATCTACGTCCCTTCTCCGGCTCTTCCTCTCTCACAGGGACTTTGGAGGCTAGATATTCTGAAGGGTGATGCTAAGATCTGGAAAGCGAAGATCTGTGATGGGGCAGAAATGCCTGAGCCACATCGGACTTGTCATGATAGAAATAAACCTTTGCTAGATTAAGCTGCCGAGACTGGAGTTCATTTGTTACGGCAGCATACCCTATCCTGTCCTGACTAGATCGCAGGGAGAGGCTGGAAACTGGCATTTCCCCCAAGACATAATTAGAGGCCAACGCATGAGGGGATTAGTTCCAACTCCTCTTTGCCACCTTGATTCCATTTTCCTGCCGCACACGTGTATGGAACAGAGATACCTGAGTTCAAATACCATTTTCACCCTTTAGTAGCTATAGGAAATGGGGCCAGCCACTCAACCTCTCTGAGTCACGGTTTTCTCAATTATAAAGTAGGGGATAATATCAGCCCTTATATTGCTGAGCTGCTGTGCCGATAAAATAAGGTAAGCAAACAGGAAGACCTAGAAAGTGTGGTTCCCTTTCACTTTACCTCCCTGTGAACCAAACCTCCCATCTGCTGTCTGCAGCAGGTACGAGGCCACCTGCCCGAGACACATGCAGTTCCCATGAGGCCCCAGTTTCCTTTTCTGCCTCTAAGATGAACTCCAGCAACAAAGGAAAATTACCTGAGTTAACCCCTCCCCACCCACCCTTCTTTGAGTCCCAAAGAGGGAAAAGAAGTTGCCTAGTTACTCAGCCTTTGAAGAGACTGTCACTCAGATCTGCTGGCTAACGGGGAGGTGTCAGGAGTGTGAAAGTCACAGGTGGACCTGGCCCAGACCAGCAAGCGCCCCTCCCTACTCGCCCTGCCTGCAGATTCCAGGTCCAGCATCGATCAGAAGCGTCAGCATTTCCCACGCACCGGGCTCCTGCAGCCAGTGCATCAAGATCGGTTTTATGACTCAGGATGAATGCATCTGATAAGCCCCCTGCTCCTCTGGGTTGCCAGAGGAGCCGGCCAAGCCCAGCCAATATGGGAGGAAGGACAGCAAAACACATCCGTCTCTGTCAGCCGCATACAGTGCCTCCTCAGAAGCAGAGACGGGAGACACCGCCAGCCCAGGAGCGATGAACATTCTTGTCAGGGCGTCCCAGCCCTCCTCACCGCCAGCTCCATGCTTCCAGGGCCCCCTCCATCCTATCAGCTTCAGTTTCCCCCCACACCGCCCCGCCCTCCTCCTCCTACGAGGGTCCCACTTCCATGCCTTTGCCCAGGCCCGTCTGTCCACGTGAAATGCTGTCCTGGCTCTTCTTGGACAACTCGAGGTTTGCAACTTCTGCCCAGCCCCCAGCAAAGCCTGCCCTCCCATACCTGTCCTGGCCTAGGCCAACCTGCGCTCATGAATGAGCTCTGATGCCCGAGGGCCTCCCATGTGCCTAGGTCAGCTCTAAGTGTGGGGATGCCGTGAAGAAGACAAGAGATACCCCTGTGACCACAGAGCTTATATTCCAGAATGGGGAGTAGGTAATAAACACATAAGCAAGTAATAATAAGGCTTATTGGATGGTGGTAAATTATGCAGAGAATAAATCAGAGTAATGGGACTAGGAAATGGGATGGGGTGACTGTAGGGAGTGATCAGGGAAGACCATTCTGAGGAAGGAACGGGGAGTGGAGACTTGAAGGATTAGGGACTAGCCTTGGAGTTTGTGATGGTTTTAAAATGTGTTCACAGATTCTTTAACACTCCTGCCATCAAAATATGCCCAATTTCCCTCCCCTGGTTATGGGATGGGCTTAGTGACTCACTTTTAATGAATACAATAAATTATGGAGAATAGAATAAATTAGGAGAAAGTGATAATGTGGGGCTACCACGACCAGGTCACAAAGGCAGTTTCTGTCCCACTCTCTTGGATGGACCACCCCAGGGGAAGCTGGCCGTACAGAGGGGTCCCACGTGAAGCCCGGCCAAGGCGTCCTGCTGACAGCCAGTGCCAGGCAGCCACGTGGGTGGGCCACCTTGGAAGTGGATCCAGACCCAGTCAAGCCTTCAGGTGAGACAGCAGCCCTGGTCAGCACCTGACCACAATCACAGGAGAGATGGTGAGCCAAGTTCCCGGCCCAATTCCTGACTCCCAGAAACAGAGACACAGGAACTCCTTATTGTTGTTTTAAGCCACAAAGATGGGGGCAATTTGTTGCATTTCTCATGCACCAGGCTTCCGCAGCCAGTGCATCAAAATTGGTTGTTATGACTCGGGAGGAAGGCATCTGATAAGCCCCCTGCTCCTCCGGGCTGCCGGAACAGCAGGCCGCACCCATCCAGTATTGAAGGGAGGATTGTAAAACACATTTATCTAATTCTAGGCAAGGTCAAAGACCCTCGGCGTACACAAGGAGCAGCAAGCAAGGGTGGGCGCGATAAGAGGGGAGAGGAGAGACCAGGTCTTTGTAGGCCAAGGGAAGAGTGCTGGGCCCTCTGTGATGGGGACAGGAAGACCCTTGAGCAGGAGAGTGGTGTGGTCCAGCCTGCAGTTTAGAAGGGTCACTCCGGTGGCTGCAGACACAAGATGAAAGGGAGGGAAGGTCAGAGACGAGGGGACTACTGCGGCAGGCCCAGCTCAGGTCAGTGTGGCAGCAATGGAAGTGAGAAGATGTGGTCAGATGCTGATATGTTCTGAAGGCAGAACTAGCGTCCTTCGCTGCTGGTTAAACGTGGGAGGCAAGAGAATGAGAGAAGGGAAGGACTGGCCGCGGCGGGCTCTGAGGTGTCGAGCCTGAGCAGCTGGCCAGGTGGGGTCACTGCCACCGAGGCGTGGAGATGGAGCAGACTCCTGGGGAGGTCTAACCGCTTCCCTGGGACATGGTGGTCCATTTGCTACCCTCACTGTGACTCTTGCCCGTGTGCGTTGTCACCATTTCATTGCCTCCTCTCACACTAAACTGTGAGCTCCCCGAGAGTGGTCATGTCTTCCTGTCCCTGAGCCTGCTGCTTAGTAAACACTCAGTGACATTTGTTCAATGAATAAATGAAAGAGCACATGCACTGGCTTAAGAGAACATTTGTTTCAAAAAGCTAGGAAGGGCTTTTGAGATGCTCTGCGCTAATCCCTTTATGTTACAGTTGGTGGAAATAAACTGGCCCACGCCCCGGCCTGTTACGGTGGCTCGGGCAGTGCCTCTTTGGCCTCCCCCGTGTCTCTCAGGAAGGCGATCAGGGAGCTTATCGACATGCGCGTGTGGCCCAGCAGAGCACTGAGTCGATCACACACGAGAATGGCATTTCGGACCCGCCGGGGCGTTACAGGAAGCCAGAGGCAACCTGGTAATAGGTAAACACTGAGAGCTGATGTGAGGAACCTAGGAGCGAATAAAGACACTGTGAGTAGTCCTGGCCTTGGGCGGAAGGGTTTGGTGACTGTGCCCGTGAAGGGAGGGGAGACATGGGTTATCTGCAGGTAGGGAGATGGGGGATGCTACTGCCAGGAACTGGGCATGAGGCTCGGGCTGAGGACAATGGCTCTTCCATCACGGCCTTCGGCAGGGTGCAGGGTCAGGGATGGGGAGCTACAGCAACGCTTTGATGCGAACAGGTGTGACGGAGTTGCAGCAACTTATAACAGGGCCCCGCCCCCCACCCGAGGCGGTACCTTGTCCTTTTTGCCAGTTGCACACACTTCACCTTCCTGGTGTTGCCCACCTGAGATTATAAAACAAACAGGAATGTAATTAATTCTACCTGGGCAGGGAGTGGCGGGGGACAGAAGAAGGGACCTCTCCATAATATAACATGGCATTTGTGATCTTCTTTCGGGATGTTCCAACACTTTGCTTCTCGACTTTCTTAAAACCAAAAGAAACCCGGGGAGCATGTAGTCTGGGGTTTCCCCAACCTGGCCCCCAAAGAGCTTTAAAAAACACAGATTCCTAGTTCCCATCTTAGCTGTAATAAGTCAGAGTCTTAAAGGGGTGAAACACGGAATTTGCATCTTAAAGAAACACCCCAGTAAGTCTGCCTCCTATAGGATCGTGAATAAAATCCAAACCGATTACCAGGACCAAAAGGCTCTGCATGATCTGGCCTTTGCCCTGCTGCAAACCCCATTTCCTACCCTCTCCCTGCCGCTGCTCTAGCCACGTGGCCTTCCTGCTGCTCCCTAAATGGAACCGAGCCGTCACTCAGGGCCTTCGCTCCTTCTGTTCCCTCCACCTGGCATGCTGTTCCTCCAGCTCTTTGCACGGCCGGCTCCTCCCTTTCCTTCCAATGCCACCTCCTCAGGGAGGGCCCCCTTGGTCCCCTTATAAGATTGGGCTCCTCTTTCTGCCTGTGCCATCACAAGAGCATGCTGCCTTCCTTCTGGGTACTTGTTACGCTTTGAAATGGCTCTCTTATATGTTTACTTTCTAAGTGTTGGTCTTTCGGACTAGCAGGTAAGCTTCAGAAGAGTGGGAACTAATTTCTTTTCTCACCACTGAGTCCCCAGAGATATAGTGACTGACAGAGTGTGCCTTTTTGCTCAATAACCATTTGTTGAATGAATGAATGAATGAATGAATGAATTCTGATGACTGATCTCACGTGAGAACCACGGATCAGATTCAACCTCTCCTGACATAAGGAAGCAGAGGTCAAGGGAGAAGGACCAGTCTGAGGTTAGGCCCCTTCACAGCCCCACCCGCCTTCCTTCCCCACCTCCGGCTCTGCATCCGTGCATGGTTTTAAGAAAAACTCTGTGTTTCCTCTTTGCTGAGCAGGACAGGCAGCTGCCCCGTTTTTCACCACACAGCCCTTCAAAGTTGCATTAAAAAATATACTTAAAAGAAGGCAAGATCTTCAGGGGACGGCTAAAACAGTGAAATCAAGGGCCCGCATGCACCACTTCACAGAGGGAGGGAGGGAGCCGCGAGTGCTGAATTCCACAAGGCCTCCCGCTCAGTTCCTGCTAATCAGCGACCTAGAGCTTAGTTGCTGCTCTCCGTAGTCATGGCAACCAGCAGATTTACAGCCTCTGATAAGAACCAGGGCTGAACTTTTCTGCAAAACTCTCTGAGATGCCTGACTCCCCAGCCATTTCCCCGCTTCTCCCTCCCAACAAAGTGCTTATTCAGCCCAGGGCTGGGTGCGGGTCCTGGTGCCCGGAGCACTAACCTGAGTTTAACAATTGCTTGGGCAATTAAAATCGAACAGTGCAGCAGGGGAGCGGGAAGGGCCCCCACCTCTGACTGAGTGGGGGGAACTGAGGCCCCGAGAGGTGAGGGGGCTTGCCCAAGGCCATGCGATAGGTGACTCATGTTAGAACTGCAGCTGGAATGGTGGTCTTTTGACCCACAGTCAAGTGCTTGCTCCATGTCACTTGATCATAGCAGCAGCTGGCGCGTATCAAGCACCTGCTCTGGTCAACGAACATGGGAGGCAAAACACACACACAAAAAGTAGAGGCGGGGAAGGACGACAGGAGCCGCTGGGCCCTTCAGGGCCATGTGAACAGGTGCTTCCCACACCTTCGTGTGCACGTGACTCACCCGGGGATCTCGCTTGCGTGCAGGTGCTGATTTGGCGGGTCTGGGCTAGGGCCTGAGCTTCTGCATTTCTAACCCATTCTCAGACATTGTTGCCGGTCCCTGGACCACACAAAGGATTTGCATTTGACCCTGAGGGCTGGCCTAGCCGGACATGCACAGCCCTGTAGCACGCTTCCTCGACAGGCAATTGATAAGAATGGTTCAGGTCAGTTCTCAAGGCTGAGAGTGCGTGCGTGTGTGAACAGGTATGGATTGTGTGTGTGTGTGTGTGTGTGTGTGTGTGTGTGTGGTAAAACTGCCCAGTTCCCAAGTTTAGGTCCAAGGACAAAAGAACCACGTGGAGGAAAAGAAGCCCAGCTTTTCTTACCCAGCTCAGCCACGCGGGTCAGGCCCCTGACCTGCCTGGGTTTGGAACTCTCATCACACGACACATCCGCCCACCGCCCTCCAATCAACCCCCAGTCCACCCCATCCTTTCTCCCTCAACAGGCTGGCCTGTGGGTTGCCTGTTTGCCTAGAGAGGGGTCAAACCGCTGAGAGGGAGACGGCACTCGATTCTTGGGACTGCCAGAAGCGCAGGCTGCCCCAACTTGGGAAATGGCTGGATTCCAAAATGCTGTGGTCTCCCACTTGAACAGGCTGCGAACAGTGACGCTGAGCAAGTGCCCAGGTCCCGGAGTCTCAGTGACCCGAGTTCCAGCCCTGAATCTGCCATGCTGTGTCACCACGGGCAAGAACCACATCTCTCTCTCCAGCCCGGGACCTCTGAATCAGTTGGAATTGCAGACAGGGTTTCGGTTGCTCCAGGGAGGGCGAGTTGCCGGCTGCACTGCCCTGGCATGGGAAAACTGTGCCGGGGGAGTCCCTTTTGGGCATCCTTACAGCCCCTGCTGGAGGAGGCACCAAGCTACCCAGGTCTGCTGGGGACAGGGCAGAAGCCTGCAGCCTGATAGGAAACCTTCGGCCCAGGGTAGGAAGAGCCTTGGTTCAAGAGATCGGAGGGTAAAGGTTGGTCCCAGAAAGTGCTGCCAGAGACCACTCCTCACTCAGTCACTGACTCAATGAATATTTATCGAGAGCCGACTGTTTGTGGGCACTGTGCTGGGCCCCGGAGACACAACAGGAAACGAGAAGACGGGGATCCCGGCCTGCTGGAGCTCACATCCCGGGGTGGGCAGAGGGAAGAGGTGTGCGGAAAAGCCACAGTATTAAGTGATAAACATGTAAATTATCGGGAGGCGATGAGTGCTATGAGGGAAGAAATGATGCAGCACAGGGGGGACGGGGAATGCTGCTGGGAGGGGGCTGCAACTTTAAACGGGGCGGACCGAGACGGCCTCAGTGAGAAGGTCACATGTGAGCAAGATGATGAGGGTGAAGATGATGCGGGTGTAAGCCTCGTGCGTGCCTGGGAGACAAGCTAACAGGCACAGGGCACGGCCACAGCAAAGGCCCTGGGGTAGGAACGTCCCAGGTGCATTGAGGCCAGAACAGAGGGAGCAAAGGGGAGCAGAAAAGGGGGTGACGTCAGAGGGGTAACGAGGGACCAGATCATGGACTGTCTGGTAGGCGAGGGCAAGAACTTGACTTTTTCTCTGAATGAGATGAGAGGCCATTGCAGTGTTCTGAGCACAGTCTGACTTGGGTCTTCATGGGTCTTAGTGGCAGCTTGCTGAGTGTAGATGGCAAGGGAGCTGGGAGGAGAGGATGGCAACAGCTCCCCCGATGGGGCTGGGATCAGTGTCACCGCTGCCGTGGTGGCTAGCGGTGGTCAGGCTCTGGACACGCATTGCAGCCGGAATGAACGCAGTTTGCTCCTGGTTTGGATATGGAGTGTGAAAGAGAGGGGCCAAGGGTGACACCAAGGTTTTTGGTCTGAGCAGCTGGGAGGATGAAGCTGCCAATTAGTGAGCCTGGGCCAGCTGCCGGTGGAAAATGGTGTATTGGAAAGGTTCTCTGGAGCCCAGTTTTGGACATGACAGTTTGAGACGCCAATTAGACATCCGAGTGGAGGTGGCAGGTAGGCAGCTGGGTACATGAGACTGGAATTCAGAGAAGACATTAGCACTGGGAAATGCATTTGAGAGGTAGATGTTAGTATTTAGACTGCATTTAAACCCAGGAGAGCGGGCCTTCTGGGAGGCAGGATGGAGCACCTGGCTAGAATGAGGCAGGTAAATCCTAATGGTATTGTACCGGGGGGATTGCGCATAACAGGATGACTCAACAGAAGTGTCCCAGCCATGTGGACTGGCTCTTACAATATACTCATTACGTGTCTGACTCCTCCCATTCATTCGTTTAGAGGCGATGATTCACTGATTGTTTATGTGTTCATTTATCCGTTCATTCATTAGCTATTCATTTTCTCACTCATTCGTTAGTCATTCATTCACTCATCTGCTAGGTGACCTTGGGCAAGTCTCCTCCCCAATCTGGTGAAATCACAAGTCACAAGCACGGTGCGGAGCTGCTGTGAGGAGGAACGGACATCATGAGCGTCCAGCACTTGGTTTCCGGCACACGGCGGCACTTGAAACACCCACGCTTTCCAGGAACAGTCACACTGCTCTCCAGCCCTACAGGCAACGCTTGCCTCCAGGGACTCCCATACTGCTGATTCTGATCCCCTTTCCGCAAACAGCCACGGCAAGGGATTCTGGGAAGGGGAAGGGCGGGAAGGCTGGAGTGCCCTTGAGTGTCCAGGAGCTCTGGGGCCTTGGTTGCCCACCGCCGAGCTCAGTGGCTGCTGCGGAACCTCGCCACGGTCCTTTCCCCGTCCATGCTGTGTCCTGGCCTCTTTCCGCCAATAGCCCAGGGGCGAATTTGTCTCCCATTGTCCTCCCAGAGTCACCCGTGGACCCTACTGTCAGCTAGGGAAGGGGGCTTCTGAGAAGATGGCACAGTTGGGACTTCATGCTCCTGCAGACACACAGACACATACACACCTCCTTCTCTAGGCTGAGGTCTGGAAGAAAATTCCTAACAAGCCGAGAGCGAGCTGCCGCTCAAATCTGCAGAGAGGACAGAACAGACAAGCCACAAATCTCGATGGCAGGCAGGGAGCTCCTGAGGTCTGGGCTCGTTAGTTTTAAAATAACACAGCAGGGAAATGAGATAAAGGGCTTCCGCCAGGGAAGCAGTCAGACATTTCGCCCCACACTTGTTGGAACCACCTGAGGGGGCCTGTCTCTCCTCCCAGGTTACAGAAACAGAGCTTGCCCGCTGGGGCAGTGGCTACGTTGCCAGATCACAGAGTCAGAGCTTGTCAGAGTGGGGCCAGCCCTTGGAGGACATCCAGCCCAAGCCTGGAGAAGCTGAAGTCCAGAGAGGTCAAGCGCCACACTCAAGGGCACTCTGCGAGCCAGGGGCTGCACAGGGGCCACCACTCAGTTCTTCTGCAGCTGTAGTGGCTGCTGTCGGTCAGATTCCAGGTCGTTGTGAGTGCTGGCTGTACATGCCTCACAGGTGCCCCCTTCCAGAAGGTTCTGTCCACCTCTGGGTGGGGGAGAAGAAAGGCAGCCCATAGCCAGTAAGTGACAGAGGCTTACGAAAGACCCACCCCCTTCCCTCAAGGCAGGACTAAATTCTACGGGGCTATCACATGCCAGAGCGCCCCACGCTCAGCACCCTCTCCCGAGAGCACGCCCTCAATAAGGCGCATCCGCCCAAACCCCTGTCTCAGGCATTATTTCTTATGAGCTCCTTCAAAGACATGGGTCCGGACCAAGTTTTTCTCAAACTACTAAATGCAAAACTACAGTTCAGTACTGAGTCAGACGCACATGCAGTGGAGTCTCTGCTTGGTTAGCTCTGGACTGTGTTGACCCAAAGGAAGCTATTTAATGTCGTCGGGACTTAGTTTTCCTGTGAAATGTGAACACAGATGTTAAGATTACCTGCCTCATGAGGTAACTGTAAAATGCTTAGCACACTTCCTGGTCACAGAGTTAAATGCTCGATATATGTTTTTTGATGACAATGATGATGATGATGATGATGATGATGATGATGATGGCGGCAGCAGAAGGATTGGAGAGCTTGTTCCACCACAAGCCCACCAATCAGCAGAAAGCTCTCGAAAGACTCCGCCCCTGCAGCTCCAGCACCAATCACCAGCGAGCTCTCCAATCACACCCTTTCCATTCACCCTCCCTTAGGCTTGTCCCAGAGGCCCCACTTTTTGCCACTATCATTCTTCTCCGACAAAGGATTCCCTGTGGGAGAGAGGGATCTCTGGAGAGAGCAGATGGTCTGGCTTTACTCGGAAGTGGCCATTTCTCAATGCCAGCCCAGGCATCCAGCTGTCCCACCTGTAGGAAATGGCTCCTCCACGGTAATTCTATTTGAGGAATTGATGGGAAAGGCCTGTCCTTCCACTGGGATTTTTATCTGCCTTATAAAAGTCAAACCCATTACCGCAGGACTGTGGGTTTATTGGAGAGCTTTATCCTTATCAGGCATTCAGCTTCGTGACCATCTCCCACCAACTCTGACGGGCTTCCCTTAGTGCCAAGAGGATTTGGGGGGGCTGTGGCAGGAACAGACTCTGGGCTCTCAGGACAGCCCCTTCCTGCCACATGGGCAGAGGTCTCTGTCAGGTCCATGGTTTTCCATGTTGGCAGTGGGCAGCACCGGAACAGCCAGGAGCCGCCAGGAGCTTTGGGACCAGGCAGACTGGAGTTCAAAAGCCGGTTCTGCCATTTGCAAGCTGTGATCTTGGACAAGTCACTTCATCTCTCTTCTGCAAAGTGGGGTTAATGACAGTGTCCACCTCGGAGAGATGGTGCTCGCAAAGTGCTTAACGCCCTTCTTGGTGCAGAGCAAGCGCTTAATCAACGTTAGCTGTCATCGTGATTGCAATTATTCATTGTAAATAGGCTCTAGGACAGGAGCTCCCAACTCTGCGGTCTTTGCTCAAGCTGACCCCTCTGTTCTCAGGGCCCTCCCTTCCCTTCTCTGCCACGAGACGCTTCCCTCATCCTCCGAGGCTCCGCACAACTATTCCACCGCCCCTCGCCCCATAGGGCTAAGTTCTTTACTCCACCGTGTTCCCACAGCCCTTTGTAAACCCCTCCAGAATACTGCGGCATGACCTTGAGCAAGGTCCCTCATCTGTGTAAATCTCAGTGCTCTCATTTTTAAAATGGGTATCATGCCTCGTGCACTGAGGTGGTGTGGGAGATACATACCTATGAAGCGAAGCACGATGTCTATCATTGTAATTCTAATTGCAATTACTATTGAAAGAGGCTTGGTGGCTCCCGTGTGACAAAGAATTTCTGCTTGGTGAGGAGCCTTGTGGAATGCCCTTTCCCAGTCATCTCTGAGGAGGGTATGGCTTCCAATCTGCCTGGAATAACTGGGGACCCAGAAGACAGAGGACTGGCCCCAATGGCCTCTGAAGAGCCTGTCCAGTTCCAAGACTTTTGTTAAGTCAGATTCTTCTCTGGGTCTAAGTCATCCTCATCTTTTTAACCCCTTTCTGAACACATCGGGGTGGCGCAGCAGGGCCCACAACCGAAAACATGGCTCACTAGCCCCCAATTGAAGGATGAGAGCTATCCCCTGCAAATACAGCTTCTGAGCTCGTAGGCTGAAGCATGGGCGCATGCCCTCCCCAGACTTGCTGTGTTAGAATAAAGGAACCTCACGTTTACTGAGCACCTACAATGTGCCAAACAGCTCATCGGACACTTAAAACCTATTGTTTCACTCATCAAAGGTTGCGTTCAGATGAGAAAAGACAAGCAGCTCAGAGAGGTGTAGTGACTTGCTTAAGGACACACAGTGAGCAAGTGAGGTTGCCCAGAGTTCTCAAGGAGCTGTGGCTGGGTGCCCCGGGTCCCCAGATTGAGCGTGGCTACACAGTCCAGGCTGCGTCCACCCAGCTCATGGTGAAACTCTGTCACTTTCTGCTGCTGACCTCGTCTCTGCCTCCTCCGCGCTGCCTGGCGTCCTGTCTTCCTGTTCCCCTGCCTGCGTCCGGTTCCCTGGCTGCCGACTGCATAGTCTATTGACCGAGACAATCAATCAGCCAGCTTGCTCCGACAGCTAAAAAACACCCCGTCGACCAATTTTCCCTCCAGCGCCTTTCCGCAGACCATGAAACCTCACTAATTTGGAATTTGCAATGATTTCTGACACAGAACCTGCATTTCTCATTCCCGTGAAAGAAAAGTCTGAATGAAATGTCATCACGTGGACCCCTGGGGGCTTCTGAGCAAGGTCCCGGCAGCCAGAGCGCCCCGTTTCTACCCCTTTCCTCATTGTTCCTTACCCCGGTTCCTTCCGCCCGCATCCGTGTTCATGTGGGCTGATAACTGACGGCACCGGTGTAAATGCTGACACCGCGACTAACACTGACAGCGGCTATTCACGGAGCACCGGCTCTGTGCTGGGCACCGCTCTCAGTGTTCTGCGTTTGCATGTTCCAAGAATCTTCATTACAGTAACGTGACGCTGGTGCAGTGATCCACCCACTTTACCAAGGAAGAAGCTGAGGCAAGAAGGGGTCCTGCTAATATGTGGCGGGCATGGAATTTGAGCCCACAGAATCTGCCACCAGAATCCACGCCCTGCACCATCGTGCCTCCTGAGCAGGGCACCATGGGGGTCACTTGTGGGTCCGCTGAACCCCAATAGTGCCTCCTGCTTTGGGGCTCTGCGAGCACTAGGCAATGGGACAGGAAAACATTGTGACCATCTACAGCTGTGCAACTGGTGTGGAGATCCAGGAATTGGAAGTTGTGGAAAAGCCACCTTGTGAATTCTGTCACTGGGGACCCTACTGAGTAGAAGGCACAGAACCTCCAAAAGAAACGGGTGGCAGAAATTTGAGAAGGTACTTTCCTAGGTTCAAATTCCTGTGTGAGAGGGTTGGTTGCCCCTAGGGACCAACCATCTAACCAGATCTCTGGTTCTTCCTACAGACTTTTTGCTGTATGCTGTAGGTAGAGATGGGAAACACACAACTGGAAAGCTAGGTGCTGTTCCACTCACCCCTGTCCTGTGCAAAGGCCCTGTGGCATCCTTTTGCATAAGCCCAGCATGGACTTGCCTTTGGGGATTTGCAGTAGCGCACCATTCTTTACATGGAGGGAAGTGTTGGCCACTTGGGTTGCTTTGGAATATGACTTGAGTGGAAAAGAAAAGCCACAGCATTAAAAAAAAATTCATTGATATCTTGATTCCACCATTTACCCATTTGGCTGGTGGGGCATAGACACAGCCTTCATTCCCTATATAAATCTCCCTGGTGGTGGGACCTGAGGTCTAGACAAGTATGGGGGACCTGGCGGGACTGAAGCAAAGGTCTTTAGACTAGTCCAACACTCTGACCATAATGAAACTGTCCCCGAGGAGCTGCATATTATGGTCACACTATCCACATGAATACATAGTATTTGTCCAGATGTGTGTGTGTATAAGATGGGGTAGAACCTGGACCCAGATGTTCTCAATATCAAGATGTGTCATGTGGCAGGGCCACTATGTCTAGGGTGATCCCATAATTCATTGTTCAAACTGGGGCACTTTGGGGATCAAAAGGACACTGATAATAAGTTCCCAGGGTATGTGCTCAGCTCGGTGTCTCTCGTTTCTGACCTCAAGACACTGGTGCTCAACCCCCTCCACACAGAAATAGCACAGGTAGCAGTGGCTCAGCCTGTCCAAAGCCCAGCACGCCACTGCCCCCGCCACCTGTCCTCCAGCTCCAGTGGCTGCGCCTCACCCAAGCGGCAGCTGGCCATCACCCTGGACCCTCTCTTCCCCTGGCCTTCACACCGGCACCTCAGCAAGTCTTGACCGTTCTCACATCAAGGCATCTCGGCATCATCTCCGTCTCTCCATCCCCACTGTCCCTTCTCCAGCCAGGCCGCCACCCTCCCTCAGCGAGACAACTGCCACAGCCTCCAGCCTCCTGTTTTGCTCTCGTCCCATCTGGCCCACTCCCCACACAGCAGGCAGGGTTATTTTCCAAAATGCAAAATTGACCATGTCATGCCCTTCTGCCGAGTCCCAGGAAGCAAGCCCAGACCTCCCGGCTGGCTCTCACGGCTCTCCGGGCCCGTGGTCCCAGCTGACCCATCCAGGCATGTCATCCTCTCGGACATCAAGTTGCCTGAAGTTCTCAGAAGGCCCCGGACAGCCCTGCGCCTGATAGATGCAGCACAGCGTGAACTCAAGGGCACGGCTGGGGCCAGACTGCTGGGTTCAAACCCTGGTCCTGCCACTCTGTGACCTTGGGCAATTGCCTTTGCCTCTCTGGGCCTCAGCCCTCCATCTGTGAGATATGGATAACCGTAGTGCCTACCTCGAAAAGTTAATTTCGGGGATTAAAGGCGTATATACCTTATGAAAAAGCTCTTAGAACGGTATCCGCACATAGGAAGTGCTCTGTTTACTGATTAAGAAATGACGTCTCTCATCTTACTTCCTACTTTCTTTGTCTCTCTCCAGGCGTTTCTTGAGCATCTGCTCCACTAACTATTCTTAGAGTGTAAACACAGGGCAGCCCAGTTCCCCCAGTCATGGCCTCGTCCGAGGAAGCTCCCAGCGGAGAGCGGACCTGCTCCAGGTCAGGGTGCAGTGCGCGGCAGAGGGGTAAGCGGGATCCGGGGCCCCGACCCCCTGTGCTTCAGGGTGCTCTGACGAGGGCTCTCCCTGGAAACTGGCCCCTGCCCACGCCACCGGAGGCCTGGGTGTGGCTGGCGTGAGGACCAGGTCAGGCTGGGCTGCCACGGTCAGGGCTGGCAGCCAGGGAGGCCTCTGTTCCACCACAGCCCCAGGCAGAATCATCAGCCAGGCCAGGTTTGGCTCTGCATTTCAAGGGTACCCTTAGGCACTGGAACCGTCTCAGGTAGAAAGCATTTGCCTTTTGTTGCAGTTTTAAAAGAAGGGGAGGTGGGGTGCGGGAGTCACAAACGCATTTTCCCTCTTGCCAGAGCAGCCCACTGGAGATCAATCAAATGTTTCCGGCCAAGGCCCATTGGGGTCCACATTTTCCCAAATTGTATCATCTGAAAGGAAGATGGGAGAGATGGAGAAAGAAGTGATAAGGCTGGGGGCGGGGTGGAATTATCCGCAGTGGGTGCAGGGAGGGGCTCCGCTCTCTGTCCTCACACCTAACGAAAAGAGGAGTGGGGACAGAGGCTGGACAGGGTGCAGAGCTTGTTCCCCTGGTGGAGGGTCCTGCCTCATGTTCTGAGGAGCTGCAGAGCTCTTCAGAGACCCCCACTGGGAGTTCAGTCCACTCTCAGTAAGGCCTGTGCAATAATGAGGCTGAGCCTGAGACCAATAAGCCACTGCCAGCTCGTGGGAGTGAGGTCTCCCTGCAGAACGACTCAGCGGTTGTCAGCCACACACAGCGTGACAGGCAGGTCTGTCGTGATCAATGGTGAGCTCTGTCACGGATTTGTTACTAATGATTATTAAAGATGGACATTTGGGAACCGCTTCCAATTACAAGAAACGTATAAATACATGAATCTTCGTCATCTCAGTTAATGGCAGCTCGAAGTGGTAACCTTGGAGTTGCCCTTGACTTCTCTCTCTCATACTTCTGGTCTGACTTATCAGCAAATGTATGTACTACCTTCAAAATATACCTAGAATCCAATCACCTCTCTTCCCATGTGGCTACCACCCTGGGTCAAGGCCCCATCCTCTCTCACCTGCACTGCTGCAAGCGCTTAATAGGTCTCTCTGCTTCCACCCTTGCCCTCCTGCGATCTATTCCCCCAGAAGGCAGCAGGAGGGATCCTGCTGCCAAATCATGGTCTTCCTCTCTTCAAAGCCTTCCAGTGCCTTCCCTAACGCCCAAGTGATGACCAGGCCCCCACGGTCCGGCCCCTCTTCCTACTCTTTTCTCCTGCTCTCTTCACTCCTGCCCCACGGGCCCTTTTGCTATTTCTCTGACATGCCCATTATAATCCTACCTCAGGACCTTTGCACATGCTGTTTCCACCGCCTGAAACAGTCTTCTTCTTGATAGTCCCATGATTTCCTGCCTCCTTTGCTTCAAGTCTTTGCTCAAATGTCACATTCTCAGTGACATTTCTTCCCTGACAGCCTTTTGTAAACTTTATTAAAAGTCATGACCCCTTCCTGTTGTACATTGTCTCTTCCTGCTTTATTTCTCTCTGTGGTATTTATTGCCTTATAATATAATATAACCATTTACTACTTTTTTTTCCCCATTTATTGTATGAGTTCCCCATGTCATCCAATAGAATCTAAGTTTCACAAGGTCAAGGATTTTTTTTTTTTTCGGTCCCTTTTGTTCACAGCTGTTTCCCAAGGCTCTTGAATAGTGTTTGGTACACAGTAAGGACCCATTTAATATTTGTTAAATAAATAAGTGAAGGGATTCCAGATTCCTCCTGCTACAGAGTCCTTTAACCTAAGCTGTGTTCTGTTATGCTTCCCTGAGCAGGACAGGAAGGTGTGGCATTAGCTTGCATGCTGAGAATGTTAACATTGTATGACCTTGGGTCTGCGCGTGGGGTGGAGGGTGCTGTACACTTTCACGCCATCCGCTCTATGTCAACTGTTTGGGGAAGAAAAGGTTGAGAACAACAGGACTGATGTGCAGACTTCGGGGACAGCATGGCTCTTAACTGCTGTGTGGCTTTGAGGAAGCTGCCTGCCCTCTCTGAGAGACAGCTGAGCGACAACAGAGTCAACCCTGCACTGAGAGCACTGGGGTTCAGGTCTTGATCCTGCCATCACTGGCTGAGTGACCTCAACAAAAGAATTTCATTTCAAACCCCTGTCACCCCGTGTCCTACATGGGGAAGAGAAGCCACTGGGTGGGAAGGATGGAACACGTGAATGTGAGCTTTGGAACTGAGATGGAGCCTTGAGTCTTGGCTCAGCCACTCACTAGCTGTGAACTTCCAATTCTTTACCTTAAATGGAAATAGCCTAATCCCACAGAAATGTTGTGAGGATTAAATGAGTTATTGGGTAGATAATGATATGGTAAAAATAATACATGTCATATTTTTAGTGCTTATATTTCAGTCACCATTCTAAGTTTTTATATACTTCATTTCTATAACTCATTTAATCATCATCAGGATGCGGTAAAGGCAACACTATAATTCCTTCTGTTTTAAAGATGAGGAAACTGAGGCAGAGTGGTTATATCATTCGCTCAAGGTCATAGAGCAGAGCCAGGGTTCAAAGGTCTAAAACCAGCCCTCCCTCCCTCTTCCCTCTTTAGCCCTAAATAGAACCACCTGGTTCCCTAATAGCCTGACACTTCTCACACCAGCTAACAGAGGTTGGGGCTTAGGACCAACCGACACCCCACGTCGTCAAGCGCCAGAGTTCTCCTGAGCATCTGCATGGAGAGAGGTGCTAGGTAGACGAATTCAGGTTGATTAAATCAAGGAGAAAAATCAATTAAATTTAAATAAAGAAAAAAGATTGGAAATCAGGCACAATGCCTTCTTAATTATAGCAACTAATCACTGGCTGAAAAAAAAAAACACACCAGCACATTTCATTTCATATACAGCCTTGTGTGTCTGAAATGAGAGGCTCTAATGAAATGTCCATTACCCCACTTGACTAGTAATTGACTAGGCGATCCCCACAGTATCATGGGTGGAAATGATCAGGCATAGTAGCCAGAGCTTTTTAGGGCTGTGACAACATAGGATGCATTGGGGGCTTATTAAGGGGTAGCTGACCCCAGGGACCCCTTTCCTTGCAGTACAACTCACAATTCTCGCGACAAAGAATGTGCCCACTTGGGCAGGGCCGAGTGTGCAATGCAGCAGGCAAACGTGATTAAATGGCTTTTCTCTGCACAGCTTGGAGTTGTTGCAAATACATGGGGCTGGGGAAGATCGCTGGCTATCAGCAAGCAAATGCCTCAAAGAAACGAGTATTCCTGCCATTCAGATCCCAGGGTATAGCCTTGGAATCGGTCTCCCTGTCTCCCATCTCTCCCCTTCCAATCTTTCTCCTCCGTTGCGGCTAGGGGTGTCTTTATAAAGCACACTTCACTGAGGCACTTCTTTGATTAAATCCTTGCATTGGATTCCTGCTGAGATTAGAGCAGTCCAGACTCCTGACCACGGCTCCGGAGGCCTCACGTAAGCCAGGTGCAGTCTATCGCTTCTCTGCTCCTCGCATGCCCTTGGTCCCAAGCATATCGACTCAGTGGAGTCCCCCATACCGCTCATATACTCTTGATCTCATGCCTTTGCATATGCAGTTCCCTCTACCTGGAACGCCCTTGCTTCCTCTCCCCACCTGATGAACACCTCCTGACATCACATCCTCCTGGACCACTTCCTCCCCTGTGGGTTCGACACCACTCTTCCATGCTTTCTCCTGTCACAGCAAGCATTCCCTGAAACAATGATCTGTGAGCTCACTGAGGACAGAGTCTTAGTTCTGCTGGTTTGTTTTGTCCCTGAAACCTAGCCCAGTGTCCAGCCCTCTTCAAAGGCTTTGTTGAATGAGTGAAGACATCAAAAACACCATCTCTCACCTGAGATGCCTCTGCGACTATGAGTGAGTATGATAAGGCCCAGCATTCGCTTGTTCTTCTAGTCCTTTTAGGATGTGGGCAGCAGGGGCCAGAGCCCTTGGGAACGTCACTGATTCAGTTATTCAGTCACTCAGTCAACTAGCCCCCATTTATCACGCGCCTGTAATTGCTCAGCATTGAGCTGGGTCCCTGAGATTCAAAGAGTTGACAGAGGCAAGACCGCTCCCTGCAACATCTCACAGCTCAGTGCACAACAGGTGTGCAAGTGGATGCTTACAGTACCAGGACGGAAGGGGTGGACAGAGTCCGCAGTGGCTCCTACAGAGGAGGAGACTGAGGCCCATAGAAGCGCCGTGGCTTTCCTAAAGTCGCAAATGTGACACCTGGCAGGTGTTTGAATAGCATACGTCCTACCTGCTTCCCTTCAAGATCCCCGTGTCAGGTCTAGATCAGGTAGAACCTTCCGAGCCACCAAATTAGTCAGATCCAGTGCGTTGTTCCTCAGATGGATAAGCCCGAGTGCATTTGGGAGCAGGTGAAGTTTATAGTAACATTAGGGTTTGAGTCAGCGAGAGGTACAGTGACTCCAAGAAGTGGGGGTCTAGAGACCATGGATCCAAGCATCGGGTATCTGCCACAGGCCCACCATATGGTATGGAGAGGAGTTCTTTCTAAGTCACTTGTCTGTAGTTTGTGGAAGGCAAGAGCTGGCTTCATTCATTCATCCACCGACCATTCATTCATTCATCATCCATGTACTCATTCATCCACGGAGCAAATAATTACGGGGTACTTACTATGCACCAGTCAATGTGCTAAGAGCTTTACAGACATTTTCTCATTCAACATACAGAATTAAATCTGATGTTAAGGTATTATTATAATTATTCCCACTTTGCCAATATGGTACCTGGAGTCAGAACTTTCCCAGGTAGTTATAATTAACAATAATGACAATAATTAACATTTGTGGATCATTTATTCCATGCCTGGACCTGTGCTAAGCTAGTATGTTCAATTTAATCCTCACAACTAAATTTCAGGGTAGGTGTCATTTATGTCCCATTTTACAGATGAGGTGATTGATATTTTTTAAAAAGGTGAAGTAACTCTCCCAGAGTCCATGATGGAGCCAGAATCTTATCCTAGGTCTGCTTGATTCCCAAGTCCAATACCTCTCAACATAGTCCATGGGTCACCTCTACCAGCATTGCCAGGGACGTCTGGGTGAAATGCAGGATCCTGGGCCCCCGCAGACCTCCAGAATCTGAGGACAAGGCCCAGGAACTGGTGAGTTATACAAAGTTCCCAGGTGATTCTTATACTCGCTAAAGTCTGAGAATTTTGTTGACACTCTTTGGGTAGGGACCCAGCCGCTTTCAACAGCAAAGAAAACGTTCCACTGGACTTTCTCACTCATTTGCTTTGGAAAACCACAGTGAAAGGAGGAAAGTCAGTGAATCTCCTCCTGGGCCCCAGGAGGGCTGCAGGAGATGAAAAATGAAGAGTGCAGAGGCATTTCGGTGCCAGTGCTCTGGCAGATGTGTTTATGCAAGTTGGTTTGATTACAGGTGCTAAAAATACTCACTTTAAATTGAGAGGCCCAGAATATTTCCCAACGCTTTACCGAAAAACAGTTTTTCAAAAACTTTAATTCATTCCTGGCCCCCACCTCCTTCAATCAGTTATTAGTATTGATGCTGGAGTCCCAGAGTTTGTTATCAAGAATTATAATAGCAAATCACAGAGACATTTTCTCTGATTACACAGATTCTCAGTGCATTTGGTTCCCATCTCCCTGCCAGCTGTCCCTCTGAATCAGCAAAGTGCCAGCTGTACCCTTCCACTTCCTTGGGGTGGCTGAAAACCAGACCTCGACAACTTCCCAAAATAAATCTTCCATCGGCGGGACCAGCCCCCACTTCCTTCCTTCCAACCTGTCTTATCTTTTGGTACTTCACAATTTTGGATCAAATCACGGTAAGACCTGGGAGTTCACAGATGAGGAAACCAAGGCGCAGACAGAAAGGAAGCGTAACTCGCCTGAGGCGACTGAGCACGTGGTCGACGGGGCTGAGCCAGAGCCGAAGCACCTGCTCGTG
The DNA here is from genome assembly GCA_004026545.1 of Mormoops blainvillei. NCBI lineage: Eukaryota > Metazoa > Chordata > Mammalia > Chiroptera > Mormoopidae > Mormoops > Mormoops blainvillei. The sequence goes on along the minus strand of PVJD01003845.1, from coordinate 81,869 downwards.
CATCCGGGCTCTTCAGGGACACTGAGCTGCTGCTTCTGGAGTTCTGATCTCTACCACTTACCAGCTTGTGACCTGACTATACCTCGCTGAGCCTCGGTCTTCTCACTTGTGAAACGGGAATAATAATACTCACCTTAAAGGGCTCTTGTGAGCACTAAATGATCCATGCGAAATGCTAAGCACAGTGGCTGGTACCTAGCACACCCTCGATAAACAGCAGCTTATCATCATCATCTAGTCCACAACACATGTCGATCAATGAGTAGGTTTTAATATCAGAGAATTGTGACCATTTTTTATCCTGCTCACTTTTTTGTTGTTGTTGAGAAGACACAATACCTGGCAATAAACATGAATATCTGTTGGATATTTTATGAATGAGTAAGAAAGATCCAAAATTACTAACCTCGTTCGAGGTTTGGACCAACTCAACATTTATTTCAATTGGAGATCAGGGATGAGGACCACCGGGTAACCATTCGCACAAGCCATCAACCCTACCGAATGGGCACGGGTCTCTAGAGAAGGGGCCTGGACTCCCCCGCTGCTCCTCCTCTACGACGCAGGCGAGAGCCGGCTTAGCCTGCATCCTCCTCAGTCCTACTGTCTCTGAGTTGCTCCCACACTGCGTGGCCCTGAGAAAACCCTCTCTTCCGTCCTGTGTGGGAGATCATTGTTCTCACTCAAGGCCCCCACCTCTCCTCGCAGTTGGTGCGCCCTGGGTGAGGGGTGAGCTGGCTGGCTTATCTGTAGGATTATTCAGAGACATTAAATAACCTGCTAGGCCTCGAGACCAGCGGCGTCAGATAAAGGCACCATTGCCTGAGACCGCTTCAGACCAACTGAGCAGGGTCTCTAGGGCGGGGACTTGGGCATTGGTATTTTTTTAATTTTGTAAATTTTTAAAAAATCCTCACCCAAGGATATATTTATTGATTCCAGAGAGAGAGGAAGGGAGAGAGAGACAGAGAAACACTGATGTGAGAGAGAAACATTGATCGGTTGCCTCCCGTACGTGCCCCAACTAGGGATCGAACCTGAAACCTTTTGGTATACGGGACGACACTCCAACCTATTAAGCTACCCGGCCAGCGTGGCACTGACATTTTTGAAAAGCACTTCCTTCCTCCCAGAGACTGCTTTTAAACCATTTAAATAATTTGTACATTTGATTTTCTAGCCCACCTGACTGGAAGCCTACTGACGTAAGTCTTCTTCATCTTTGCATCCACAACTTCAACGCGGGGATTAATAGACACTTAATAAATAGTTACTGAATTGAGTGGCAACGCTCTTTTGTACTAAACACCGTGACCTTTGCTGGCATGTGAAGACGATGCTTCTGAGCCCTGTAATAATCTCTGAGTCCCAGTTTCTGCATCTCTACACTGGGGGTGAGAACAACATATATTTCTTATTTCTATTTATGGTGAGCATGGAATGAGATAATGTGGGACAAGGGGCCCCGATGCAGCCAGGAATATCAGACATGCCCACAAAATGGGATTTTTTTTTTCCTTTTCCCTTTAGTAAGTCCCATGGCAAGCGATCCAAGGAGAGGAAGCCAAGAAGCACGTTTAACCGCAGCAGGAAACGTCCTCAGCACCTGAAACTGCCACGCCTCGCCCTCCCACCGCTACCACCGGCAGCAGTGTCATTAATAATGAGCCCCAACTCTGTGCAGCCTCTTGTTACAAGTACTGTACATTGTTTCCAAGAAGCTGATGACAACCCTATAAGGTAGGCATTATGATGCCAGTTTTCAGGTGATAAAGTGGAGGCTCCCGGAGGTGGTTTAACTTCTCCCAGTCACGGAGCAATTAAGTAGCAATGCCAGAGTTAAATCTAATGTTTGGTGTTTTGGGGTGTTTTTTTTTTAAGAAGTATAACTGACATAAAATTATATTAATTTCAGGCAGGGAATATAATGATTCGGTATTTGTCTGTATTCCAAAGTGAGCACCGCCATTAATGCCGGTCCCAACCCTGTGTTTTCTCCACCGCCCTTGTAAGCACCCCTACACTTCCCTATTTTTCAGGGACAGGCAATTCCTTTTGCAAACCAGCTCCTGGACTCGAGTCTCTCCTTGGAGCATCACATTCTTTCAGCTGAGGTGACACAATGCCTCCTCCTGTCTTACCCGTTCTGTCAGATCACCCTACAGCAGACAAGCCGGCTGTTAGCTGTCGGCCCATCTCATTTCTTTATCCCCTTTCGGGGGCGATGACAACTGTGAGCACTTTTGCACCCACCTGAGCTAGACTCAAACCCAAATTCTGATGTGCTCTGTGACTCTGGGGCAAATGTCTTAAGAGAGCTGAGTCTCAGCTATTCCTCCTGTATAATGGGGCCAGGCACAGCGGCCAACTCACAGGGCGATGAGAGAGCGCGTGCGATGTGCCTTGAACCGAAGGGGGCCCCAGAACGAGCTGGTAGCTGGCAGTAACGGTAGGTACTCCTCTTTGGAAAAGACGACCCAGCTGCCCAGAGGCCAGCCACCTGTCTGTAACCAGGGCAGAGTGGCTGCCTGGCTGGGAGGGACCCCAAGATGTCCAACGTCTCCGTTCAATTACCTCCATCTGTGGGTGAAACAGCCCCTGCGTAATGGACTGATTAATCTCCTTATCTCGCGGAGCACACAGTGTAATTACATCAGAGGATTCAGATCCCCAAGCGCAACATCAATCAACTCGGAGAGAACAGCTTCACCCGCCCTTCCCTAACAGCCTGGGGGGAAAAAACATGTCTCCCCTCTCTGCCTCCCTGGCTTATCTTTCCCTTAAATAGGAGATCGGGACTAAGACTGCCAGAACGAAAGGCTGCTGGGGGAGCCGGCAGGGAAGGGAGATGAGAAGAGGGGCCCTATTTTTAGGTCAGCTGCTTCTCGGCTCTGTGACAGTTGCCACGCCTCACCTACCTTATAAGTCCCATTGTCACTTGAGTTTGTCGTGAATACGTGGGGGGTTGGCAGGGGAACCCATTATTTTTAAAGGATGCTCAGACAGGACGGCACTAACAACTCACAGTTGTATTTTATGGAGTTCTTACTGTTGTGCCTGCCAAGGCATTAGCTCCTTTTGTCTCGCCACAGCCTTATGAAGAAGAAGGTGCTATTATTAGGACCCATTACGCAGATAAAGAAACCGAGGTTTGGGGAGGTTGCAGATCTCCCAGCTGGTGAGCGGCAGAACCAGGGGTCCAAGGCTGCCGAGTCTACCTCTGAAAGCTGAGCTCTCTGTCCTCCGCCCCCCACCCCAGCCAGAATGCCGGGTCTGTATGACTTCTCACCCACAGCAGACCTCAGCACCCTCACCCCTCGTTTCTCACCTAACACTCGGCCATCCACTCATCAGATAATTTCTGAGCATCTACGACGTGTCCAACCACAGCGAGAAGCCAGGAAGGCAAAGATCTATGCCCTCAGAGCCCACCCTCAAGGAGGTCTAAGTGTGATGGGAGGACCCACGCCAACCCCTTCACTGAAAAGTAATCACAGTGGAACAGCATGGAACAATCTCACAGACACCTTGCTGTGCAAATGAAGCCAGACACGAAAGACAGAGATGGCATCGAGACTGACTCTGTTTTATGAAGTCCTAGAACAGGCAAATCTCGTCGATCACCGAAGTCATCAGGAGGGACACTGCCCCGGGGAGGTAGGGGCTGACTCGAGGGAGACCTGAGGGGACTTTCCTGACAGGGTGTAGATTACAGAGGTATGTGCGTTTGTGAAAACCCACTGAACTTCACACTTAGATTTGTGCATTTCATTGTGCGTAATAAAGTGTCCCTAAACGTACTGCCGACAAATATTGCAAAATAAACAAAAATAGCAATGGTGGTAGCAGAGCCTATTGCTAGTCAGTTGTGCTTAGTATGTGCTGAGTCTTTACAAGCATTAATAAATTTAATTCTAATAACAGCCTTAATGGGGCTCCGAGAGGGTAATTGACTTTCCCCAGACCACACAGCTACACAAGTGCCAGAGCCAGGATTCCAACCCAGGTCTGTTCCTGACCCAAAAATCTGTGCTCCCAACCACTAATGAAGCTGTCCTGCCTCCCTGTTGTCATAGTTCTCACACTGAGATTCATATTCCTTTACTTATTTATGTATTCATTCACTCAATCAATAGAATTCTTTTCTATCCTCACCCGAGTACATTTTTCACTGCTTTTAGAGACAAAGGGAGAAAGAGAAACATCGATGTGAGGGAGAAACATTGATCGGTTCCCTCCTGTACGCGCCTGGACTAGGGACTGCATGTGCCTGAATCGGGATCTCAACTCACAACCTAGGCATGCGCCCTGACCAGGAATCGAACCTGCAACCTTTTGGATATGGGACAATGCTCCAACCAACGGAGCCACACCAGCCAGGGCTCAATCAATAGAATTTGAGGTGCTACGCACCAGGGCCTGGTTCAGAACCATATGAGCACAACGCACCCCAGGCCCTGAGCTAACAAAGCTACTAGGTCTGTGCGAGGGAAGACCTGGACTGATTGTATCAGCGTGATATGGCCTGTCACAGGGCTCCTGAGTCCTGCAGAGGGCACGCCTAAGCCCCGGGAGAGGCAATACCCAAGCACCCTTGCTTATCAGCTCGTAGCCTATTCTAGCAGCCTCCCCACCGTTTCATCTCTGAGCCTCTGAGAGGCAGACAGAGCGGAGCGGGAGAGGGTCTGGCATCTCCAGAATTAGGTTAGGGGAGACAAGTCCCCAAACCCCACCAGTCGGTCTCTTGTCATCTGATTTTCATTCTAGGTGCAGGGGAGACACTGCAGAGTCAGGCCCCAGTGGAGGATCGTCAAAGGGCGGGTTTTGACCAGAAAAAGGGATGGTTCCAGTAGGAATTAAATCAGTTTCTCAGTCCATTGTAGCTCTTGGGAAACCAAGAAATGAGGCTTTTCCTGCTGGTTTGGTGGCTGCCGACTCGTCTGTGATCTAGGACACATCACGTCATCTTCCTGGTGTATAGAGCAAGAGCAGAGTGGGCGTTCTGGACACATCTGACGATCCATTATGGAGTCACTGTCAGCCATGACAGTCACACCCACTGCCAGGTCAAGACTGAGGTAATGGGGTATAATGAGGATGGCCTTAGGAGGGGCCTGGAATGCCCCAAACCACAAGTCTGGACACTCGGGTGAGGACTCCATCAGGACACTGATATGAGTGGGACCCCCACAAGGGGGCTATAAGAACTCAAAGCTCCAACCACCCAATGCTTGAACTTGGCTGTACCACGGGTCACACTGGGAATGCTGCTGGACCTCCACTCCACTGGACGCATGCCACCACTGCAGCCGCCTGGCTTTAGACCGTGCCTGCCTCTCCACCTGCAGAGGCTGCCGGTGGCCGGGACTTCATGCTGGACACTCTGCTTGCTTCTATTGTGTAAGCTGCCCTTCTGTGTGTAACCTGCATGTGACTCTACTGGCTCATTGGGGACATCTCCGCTAATAAACCTGGCATTGTGCAAAGACACAATGTGTGTGAGTGACTCCTTTCAGGGATGCTCCCTTGCTTGTGACACTTGGTCCCTAGTGTTCCCACGTGTAGACTTGGTGGCCACCTAAAATTGCCCCACATAAAACAGATAAACATAGAGCTCCCGTGATGGAAGCAGGGTTGGTAATTTGGACACCCATCCACTTGGCCTTCTCGTCGCTCTGCAAGGCAAGCCCTGAGATGGGGTCACAGCATGACCCTATTTGGGGCAACACACAGAGGTGAACTCTGAGACGTCCCAGCTCTGAAACAGGAGGAATCTATGCCTTGGAGAGCTGTGGTCTGTCTTGTTCACAACGGAACCCTCTGCTCCTAGCACAGCTCCTGGCCCAGTGAGTGGCTGTTGAGAGGACAGGTGCTTCCAAAGCCCATTCATTTAATGGACAGGTAGAAAGTGGCAGGATTTTTTTTTCCTCTTGTGCAAAGAAGCTCCTGGAAGAGGGAGCCTGCAGACATGCTTTGCTTGGGCTGCAAAGTTACTTCTCAAACACTCACGCTCACTGCCAGCATTTCAAAGCCAGGCATTTCACGTACACATTTCAGTTTTAAGAAAAATCAGATTGGAGACAAGGGACCTGCTTTGCTCTCCCAAGGCAGCCATCAGCGGCATCTAGGTGGCAGTGGCCCCTGGCTCATCTGAGTCCCCACCTGGCTCACTTCCCCCATTTATGGCCCCTGTGACCCTGGTAGGTATTTAATTTTGCGAGTCTCTAGTTGAGAGACTAGTTTCTTCTGTTCTCCTCAAAAGTGGGGATGCACGGAGCTAGCCACACCTGGGGCCAGTCCTGCCAGGCCGCTATAGCCGAGGTGATGGTCGGCAGCCTAATGGCGGCTTTCTGATTCCAGATGCCTTCTAAGACATGAACCAACCTCCATGGGCCTGGCCCAGAAAACGGAAGGTCTGTCCTTTTCTAGCCAGGAAGCAGGAGGGTAGCCTTACATCTCATTGGCTGGCGGTGTTCCAGGACTTGTCTGCACAGGCCACCACCCACGACCTCGTTTGCCTCGTACATGAGATGCCACCAGCCACCCACTTTCTCCCTTCTCACACAGGACTCTGCGCCCAAGCTCCAACGTGCAGGCTTAGCCCTGAGCAGGTCTAGGGCGTGCCGGACGCTGATGCTGTGGGCTCCGCCAGCCGGGATTATATTTCAACAACGAAATCCGTGACTCCCAAACGCGTGTCCACAGGTGGAGCTGATCGAGCTATTTCAGAATCACAGAAGGCACGTTCTGTCAATACAGATTCCTGGGCCAGCCCTTGGGGATTCCAATCCAATAGGTCGCGGTGAAGGAGGGGTGGCTTCCAGTGTTTGTATTTATAGGAAGCTCTCCGGGAGGCTGATTCTCATGGCCAGCCAGTGGTGGGAACCACAGATAACAGGCTAAAGCCCTCACTTTGTTCCGCCTGCTCTGCCTTCATTTCTTTAAATGCTGACTGCCCTATTTGGGGCTCTCCTTGCACCTCCCCCAAGGATATCTTCCTACGCCCGATGGCTTTTGCTCATTTTCTTCCTCAGCCAATTGAATGATATCCTTTGGGCTTAGCTCAGACACCCAATTCCCAGTTCCACAGTGCTACACAGGCAAGAAGACAAGACACCTCACGACGGGAACTTTGGGGAGAGGCACTGTCCTCCCCCCAGACTCCAGACCTTGCTCCTTCCCCCGCCATCCCCTTCCTCTCCGTTTCTAAGGGCTGCCTTCCTTCTAGGATCAATTAATGGGAACAAGCACGCTTTCATCTCGGGCTCTGGAAATCCATCAGCTGTTGCCAGACCCTCCGTGGCAGGTACTTGGAGGGAGCCAGCGCTGAGCCGCAGCAATAGATGCCGCGGGGCACGCCAAGTGTGGATTACCGTGCCCAGGGGTCCCCGCGCAGACGGGAGATAAATATCTAAAACTCTCAAAGCCATGGAAACAGCAGCTCTTCAAGGTGATTCTGTGCACACACAAAAGGAAAAGAAAGTGGGTTTCGGATGAGGCCCCCCGCCGCCACCCCCACTGAGGCTACCCAGGCTTTCTCTGTGCTTGTCTGTGGGGCCGGTTCAGAGAGGGTAAGAACAGAGACAGAGGTAGAGCAAAGGACTGGGCTGTGGGGTTAGCATCTGCACAAAGCCTGCTTTTTCTCCCTTTTGGTCCCCCAGCAATCTTGTGACCCCCCCGGGTCACAAGAGCAATGACAACTGTCACGACCGTGATGACAGCTAATAGATATTCGGCGCTTGCCACGAGCTGGCTCAGGCTGGGCACTGTTCTACACGCTCTAATTGCATTTGGTCCCTGCCATAGCTACAACATAGGTCCTGTGTTCCCAATGTGGGATTACAGATGAGAGAACGGAGGCCCGGGGAAGGTCAGAAACCTGCCCAAGCTCATGCAGCCGGGAGGTGGAGGAGCCAGGCACCTCCTAGTCTGAATCTGTTGTCTGACACTTATGTCCTCAGCTCTGTCCCCACTTGGACATCTCCAATGTACTTCTAGTTTGTGAACATCTGTTAGACGGGTGTGTGCCGCCAGCCATTTGAAGATCTTGCAGTACAGCTGGGGAGGTCAGATTTAATAAAAACAGATCATTCGCTCTAACGTGTCAGACACTGGGCTGAGAGCTTTGTGTGTACTATCTCATTTAATGCCCCCAACTACCCTTTTACCCCCACAGGGAAGGAAACTGAGGTTCAGCGAGATCGTCACATGCCCCAGGTCATATAGGGTGTGGGTAGAGGGTTGTTGGCTTCTAGGGCCCTAAGGTCTGACCCAAGAGATACACAAAAAGGTAACAAACCTTATTAGGGCAGTCACAGTAAGATATATCATGAAAGAAAGCACAGGGTGCCCAGGTCTTAGCCATACAAATGTTCAGTGAGCACCTACTGTGTGCCAGGCACAGTACTAGGCACAGGGGATACGATGTTGAGTAAAGCAGATACAGTTTCTGCACCCATGGAGATTACAGTTCAGTGGAAGAGGCAAAAAGTGTATAATTAGACAGACCTTAGAGAAAAGCAAAGAGTATTAGGTGGGCATGCAATGGGGAGTGGCTCCCCATGCAAAGGGGTGTGGTGATTTTGTACACATGCATCCCTGACATCTAGGGAAGCAACATCTATTGACTAGAGCAGCGGTTCTCAAAATGGACTGTGAGTCAGAAACGCCCAGGGGGCCCGTCATAGCACAGCTTGTCGGGTGCCCCCCCGGAGCATCCCATTTGGTAAGTCTGGGCTGGGGCCCCCAAGTTTGCATTTCTGAAAAGCTCCCAGGTGATGCTGCTTCTGCTGAGGTGGGGACCATGTTTTGAGAACCAGGAGCGTGGTTTACAAGGCACCCAACTGGTAGCCACATTCTGGAGAGCTGAATCAAGCACCCGCCCCTGTTTAACCTGGCTGGGCCTGGGTGACCTCTCCGACATTCAGTTCTGTTCACCTGTAAGATGAGACCAGCAGTATCAACATTGTGAGTTAGCTGTGTATTTGTAGTAAATCAGATAAAAGGCTTATTGTAGTACTTGAGTACATGAGAGGCTCAATAAATAATAGTCACTGTTATTGTTATTACCCAGAGAAGAAGCTTAAACCAGCACTTAGTCAATAACACATTAGGACTGAGACTAAAAAATGGCATCTTCAGTGAGCACCCCAAGCCTGGGGCCACTAAAGTGACGAGGAGCTAATATTGGTGAATAATGACAAAAATTTGGTAACGCATTGAGGGGTTACTCTTTGTCAAGCAAGCCTTCAAAGGCAGCCAGGAATCAGAGGCTATTTCTTCAAGGTTGCAAAATCAGATTGTCTATTTATTCATCAATTAGGTGAGAAATCAATTCATTCATCCACTCTCCACCCATCCAACCAACCATCCATCCATCCATTATCCATTTATCCAAATACCTATCCACAGATTTTTCTAAACCCCTACTTGGGGTGGCAAAACTGTCCGAAGGACGATCAGTTAACCGGATGTAGCATTTGTGCTCTTCTGGAGAGCTGACTGGCTCACATTTCCATGTTTCGGCTGGGAGATCTGACTCACCCAGGGCAGTCTACACCCTGATGGAGGCAGCCAGGAAGCAACAAAGAACGGCGTGTCTTCGACCCACCAGAGTCCCAGGGGAGAGAGGTGGTTAAGGCCTGCGGCCTCGCAGAGAGACAGGGTTGCAGGAGCTGCCCGCCAGCCAGCCTGACCGTCACCATGTGAGTGGTCTTGGGTGACTAACCTACTTGGCGAACCTCAGTTTTCTTCTCTAGAAAAATGACAGTGTTCATAGTGCCCATCTCATGGGGGTGGGGGTGCGATAATGCATAACATGTATAAAGAGGATGACATGATTCTGGGTATATATTAATTAAATGCTAAATAAATCTTAACTATTATGTTAGCAACGGAGGAGCATTTATGGGGGTCGTGGGGGCAATCGATGTCTTCATTATCAGCTGAAGCCAAATTTTAGGGTTTTCCCTGAGAACATGAACCCCCCCAAAATGAGAGAAAGGCTTTTTTCCCCCTCCCCTTTCCACAAATCTCTGCCAGATTAATTAACGTCTGGCTTGGGAAGCAAAGAAGGGAGGCAATTATCAATGTAATTCTGATATTTATAAAGTACTTTCTGCATTTCCGAAGCATGTTTATATCTTTCCTTTCATTTTATCCTGATAAAACCGTAAGCTTTAAATAAGAAAAGCTTTTTTAGTCTCATTTTCCAAAGCAGCACACAGGCCTAGAGAGGTTGGGTGGCCTTCCCGAGGCCACACAGCAAGTCCATTGCAGGGTGTGGCTAGTCCTCTGAGATCCTTTTCACTATCGGTCATGACAATCTAAGCTCAATGTCTTGGTTTTCCCCCTTTTAATAAATAGGAAACCAGAGAACTTTGGCTGACTCCTCTGGTATTTTATACTCTAACGCCATCACTGAAAAAAAAATATGTATAGGCCTGCATTTTTGGCTATTGTGAATTATTAATGACAACCTCTTCACTGTGTCAATTCTACTCCTTTGTTCAAACCGTTCTGTTTGGCATCGGCAACAGTACTGAAATAAATACTTTATTTGCCAATAACATAGCCTGTTAAATTTTAATCAAGTAGAGTATTGTAAGCACATAGTTATTTGGGATATACCCTTTGGGAGTAAGAGAGATCACTTTAGAAATGAATTAATGACGCAGCCTTTGGAAGCCAAAGTGAAACGGCCAATGGAGCCTTGATGTGGATTATCCTGATTTGAGCTGCAAATCAATAGAGTTGGTCTCTCGCTGCTCCCATTAAAATTTCCTCGTTAATTATTTTCAGTAAGAACAATGCGATGGAGCGGTGTTGTCTTACTTCTCGCTTTCTTTTGAAAAGCACGAGTTCTTCTGATGATGTTTTAAGCCCAGTGTCATCACATGTTAAATACTTCCTGGGTGTCTGACATTGATGAGCAGAAACTCTCCCAGGCACATAGTGGGGTGGCACTTCCCCTTGTCCTTGAACTTAGCTGTGATATCATGACTTGCCTTAACTATGAAAGTGTGAAAGAAATTGATGCAGGTCGCTTCTGGGTAAGAACCTGTAAAGGCAAGAGTGCGGTTAGCCATTTTCCCTTTCTCCCGGCCTTGGTAACTATGGACGTGTCCAATGGTGGAGGCGCACTGAGTCTGGGCTCCTGAGAGAAGACAACATGAAGCGGAGGTTCCCATCAACCCATGAGGAGCCTGTGGCGTGAGCATGAAAAGAAGCCTTTGTTGTTTTAGGCCCCTGACATTTGGGGGGTTGGTCGCCACTGTGGCACTTATTTGCTACTGAGCCTACCCTTACTGGCAGATACAGGATGAAGTATCACACGTATGTTACCGTGGGAGTCACACGTGCATTTATGACCTTGATATCAAATCCAGGACTTGTAGTTCTTTGGGAAAGGAGGCTAATGGCTTGTTTATCTTTCAACAGCCATTGCCTAGCAGAGCACCAGCTACTCAGTGGATACCAGTAGTGTTTTCTGAATGAACGATTTAGAAATACGGCAGTGTAATTTCTGGAGTTAAATGGCCACGGTGAGGATGACGACGATGACAATGATGGCAACCACCTTACTGATGATTATACTAGGATCTCGGGAAGGGCTACTGTGTGCTTAGCACTGTGCTAAACAAGGTGACAAGGAGTACCTCTTTCCGTCCTTACACAAACCCCGTAAGGTGAACACTGAAGTTGTTTTCATTGTGCATATGAGAAAGCTTAGCCATAAAGCAGGTAAGTCAGTTGACCAGAGCCATTAACAGTGGTAGAACCAGGACTCAAATTCAGATACATGTATTCCACAGATTTTCAGTGCAAGTGGGAGATGTTTCCCTTGGGTGGAGTTTGACAATGTCTGGATTGTCACAGCTGGGGAAGTACGATAGTGGGTAGAGGCCAGGGAGGCTGCAAACACCGTACAGGGACGTCTCCCAAACAAAGAATGATTCAGCTCCAGATGCCTCTAATGCCAAGAAAACTTGACACAGTCCTGTGATGCCCTTAACCAATAAGTTACACTGTCTCTGGACACATCTACTTTTCAGAAATCAGGGAGACCAACGCATCAGGATTTCCACCCCGTCCTCCTGGGAGATTTACTGGAAGTAAATAAATGTGTTTCTGGATTGATCTCATTATAAAATATAGGTTCACACACAGCTTCTCAGGAACACATATTCCCCATGAAGTGAGACACCTGAGAGGCGATGTAACTGGCAGCTTCTATAGGTAGAGGTGGCTAGCGTGTCACAGCCTCACGGCCAGACTCACCCCAGCCCTCCTGCTTAACGGGCGGCCTCTGTCCTTGGTGCTGAGCCACTGGCAGCCTCTGGGCACCTGAATCAGCAGGGCCTCGGTTTTTCCTTTTCTTTTTTCCTTTTTAAAAAAGATTTTATTTATTTTTAGACAGAGGGGAAGGGAGGGAGAAAGAGGGGAAGAGAAACATCAACGTGTGGGGGGGGGTCTCTCACACACCCCCTACTGGGGACCTGGCCTGCAACCCAGGCACATGCCCTGAATGGGGATTCGAACCAGGATCCCTTTGGTTCACAGGCCAAAGCTCAGTCCACTGAGCTATACCAGCCGGTGGCTGGGGTTTGAGCAGAAGTTCTGCCCACATGCCCAAGTGCACACGCAGGGCTACACTTTTTTCTCGTCTAGCCTCCACATCTCAAGGACACTCTGACTCCACCTCTGGAACAAGTTAATTAACATGTGGGAAACGCTGCTGTTTTTGAGTCCATCTTGAGGAATTTTCATTCTGGGGCTTGATAAGGTGGCCACTTTTTTCCACTATTCATTCCTTCAACCTTTGAGGACTTTTCTGCCACCGAGTAGACAGCCCTGCCACATATGCTGATGCATGCATGCGCGCGTGTACACACACACACACACACACACACACACACAGAGGTATGGGTAAGGAACGGGCACACTCAGATGAGGCCGAGAAGTAGGGTGTCCTGAGGAGGAGGTGTGGGAGTGGAATGATGGAATGTAGAGCTCCGCTCCAGTCTTAAAGAAAATTAGCCAGTGGCCAGGATTTGGTTGACAAGTGAGAACTGTGTTCCGTCCTCCCATCTCTTCCTTTACCTTTCTCAGCTCCCTCTCTTTCAACTCAACCTCCACCCCACACTCCAGCCAGGCTGGCATTTCCCTAGGCGGGCCAGGCCCTTTCTCGCCTTTGCACATACATCGGGGGTGCCTTACCCTACTCCTCTCCTCCTTTCTGGCCAACTCCTGCTTATACCTCAAGCTTTGTCCTAATCGTTACTTCCTCTGGAAGCATTTCCTGAACCTGCAAGTCCTTGATCAGTATCCCTCTTCTGTTGCCCCATCTCTCAGGAAGAGAGAAACAGGTATGTTCCTATCTGGTATCTTTATCTGGTTGGCCCAGTGTTGCAGCCCCAGGGTCCAGCTCAGTGCCTGTCACAATGAATGAACGAATGAATGAACGTCACCCTGAGTCTCTTCCACAGAGCCGGCAAGGGACTGAATGTGACGCAGAAGCCCTGGGGACCGTGTCAGTAAGGGGACACTTCATTGGTGCAATGTTTCTTAAGCCAAGAGCCAAACAGAAGCGCTTTCAGGGCTGAGGACTGCCCCGGAGGCTCTGAAATGCTGCCCTGGGGTTCACCGGCCTTGTGCTTGCCGGGTACCGAGCAGGGCAGGGCGGAGGTGTCGCCAGGTAAATAGCTGCAATCCACGGAGCGGTAGTGGCAGGGTTGGAAGGTAACTCCTTCCACGCCTGGCTCTGCTCTGGGGAAAAGGGGGCCACAGACCTCTCAGCCGAGGGGCCCACTGAGTATCAGAGACGCCGCAGGTGGGCGGATGGTACTGAATCTGGCTGCCACGGGCAGGAACAATCTTAGAGAGAAGAGAAGGGAGTGATGGGGACAAAGTCTCTGGAAGAAAAAGGTAGGAGGGGGGAGGGAGAGGCAGAGGAATGGGGCTGGAGGGTGTGCTCCAGGGAGGAGTGGGGCTGGCTGGCTGCGCCCAACTCCAGAGAGCAGGAGGAGAGGCGGGGATGGGGGAGGAGTTCCTGACAGCAGCTCACGCTTCTGAGGGAGGTGCATGTGTCATTTCTGTAAATCTCCTATATCATGGTGAACCCTCTTATGTAGAATAGCTACATGAGGGGCAAGATGACCAATGGATTACAGACTGGGGTTTTCAACTCAAGGTGCCTAGGTTCCAATTCTAGCTTTTTTCATGGGCTGAGTGACATGGGAAAGTTATTTAATCATGTTAAGCCTCCACCTATCCCCCTGTAAAATGGGGATGACTTCTGTACCAGTCTCAGGGTGTCTCTATCTCATGGTTATGTGGGTTAAAAATGAGACAGTCTGCATAAGACACTTAGTACAGTGTCCTGGACACAATATTGGCTCAATAAAGGGTTACTAGTATTATCAGTGTCTTGTGTCATTTGTTACATATATATTTCTAGTGGCCCCACCCCCAAAATGTCTGACACATAACAGATCTCAAGTAAACATCGCAGAAATAAATGAACAGATGAATGAATACATTAAGGAAACATTTGTTATTTGCTCAGTGCTTACTATGAGATAGTCACATGCTTTTGTGTCTGCTGTTCCCTCTGCCCGGAACACCCCTCCCCAAGTTCTTTCGTGGCGACTGCCCATCCATAAGTCAAGACTCAGCTCAGATGGTCTATTTCCCAGAAGGGGTCCTTCCTGGTGTCACCCAAGGAAAAATCGCAGTAATGTCTCTGTCCTCTAGGCAGCTACGAGGGGTAAGGAAGAACCCTGGGCAGAATGTCTGGGGACTAGGGTTTTTAATTTAGGTTCTGTTCCTAACCTTGACAGTGACCTTGGAAAAGCCCTTGATACTTTGCATCTCTATCTACAATCCGTTGAACAGGGGTGATGATGCTTATCATGTGACATCATCAGTTTGTCTCTCCTTCAAAAATCTCCACTGACCTCTTCTTAAGGATCAGGTACTCCCCTGGGCTCTGGTTAAACCTCTAGTGAACCAGACAGGCAAGGCCTCTACTATAACGGACCTCGCAATTTAGCATAGGAGACAGGCATTAAAGAAATAAATGTTCTGAAAAGTATAGATAATTATAACTTGTGTGCAAAAAAGTAAAGGAAGTGTGGGAGGAACTAGGAGAGGCTTGCCTAAAATCTGAATGGCAAGGAGGAAATAATCATTTGAAAGAGGCTGGGTAGAGAAGATCCCCGGCAGCAAGAACGGTACGTGCAAAGGCCCCGAGTCAGGAGACAGAAAGCGTAGTGCGTTTGAAGAGCTGAAGAAAGGTGAGAAAGGCATAAGCAAAATAGGAAAGGGGAGGAAAGGAGTAAGGCAAGGTCATAAAGGTGAGCAGAAACCAGGCTTGGTAAAATTTTGCAAGGAGGTTGTAAGTGAGGGTGGGGGATGTCAGTTTTCTTAATAACAAATAAAGCTGCATGGAAACGTCACATAAGACCCAGGTTATGGACCTGCCACTAGCCTTTTGGTTTCTCCGTTGGCAAGGTGAGGTGACATCATCTGTCCTGCCACCCCCAACCTAGGAATAATGATGAGTGCGCCATCTCCCTGCAAGTGAAATCAAGCAACATCTCTCCAGGACAGCACCGCACACCGAAGTCTCACGGAGGCTGTCCCAGGTGCGGTGGCCCTGGCTCTGCCCGCACTCAGACAAGGCTGAGCTATTATCAAAGGGGAGGAAGCATCCTGCAGACTGTTTTGGAGCGTGATGTATGTGGCTATTCTGGGCCTGGTGGGAGGGAGGCGGGAGCGGGGCTGGCCGGAAGAGCAGAGTTATTTCAGGACATTGCAGCAGGCAATCTGTAGCCTGAGCACACAGAGCGACTCCGGGCAGACCGCAGGGCCAGAGACCCTGACTGCTGGAAGCCAAAGGACATCCCTGGGTGGCCCCAGAAGAGACATGCGTCTGTTCTGAGGCGGCGTGGATGGCGTGGGTCCTGGGGGCAGTGGGCTGGATTGATGCCTGCTCAGTGACCTTGGGGAGGTGGCCACTAGGTGCTAGGCGTATTGCCAGGTACTATATGCATTAGGTCACGTGTCCTCCCCAAAACCTTATGACATGGCCTCTATGTTCCCATTTTACAGATGAGGAAATGGAAGCTCAGGGGTTGGTGACCTGCCGTGGTCCTGCTATTAGAGGGAGAGTCTGCACTTGTACTCAGCTCTCCGGACCTCAAGTGTCTGTCCTGTGTGCTTCTCCGTGCCCCCAATTCCTGACAACAGAACATGGCTATTAGGACAAATAAATGAGATGGTAGGTACAAAATACTCAGCACAGTCCTGGCTGGGTGGCTTGGTGGTTGGAGCATCATCCCATATACCATAGGGTTGTAGGTTCAATCCTCGGTCAGGGCACTTACCTAGGTTGTGGGGCGGGCACCAGAGGCAACCAGTCAATGTTTCTCTCTCTCTCTCAAATCAATAAACATGTCCTTGAGTGAGGATTTATATATGTGTGTATATATATATATATTTTTAAAAAATATATACACATGCATATATAAAATATCACGACTTTTGTCATGTAGGATCTTGGCATGCAGGCATCTCAGTAAAATATCACTTGATTTCACAAGTGCTCTTTGAAACTGCTTACTTGAAAGTACATGGGAAATATGTGGCACTTCATTCTTGTGGGCAGATAAAGGCAGGTCTTAAAAATCCAGCAGGGACTGGTTAAATTGGGATTTTGAGAGAGGTATTAGCCATTTGGGGAAAAAAAAAAAACCCTTGGACCAAAGTGTGTTTTTTATAGAAACCATGGAGAATAAAAAGCTGCAATGTTAATTACATTTATAAATAACACTATTGCATGTGCTCTGCTCTTTAAAATAGTCTTGCAAAGCGTAATGGCAAGAAGTTACTGTCCCGTGTAACAACTGAAGACACTGAGACCCATCAGGATTTAGGGGGGTGTCCAAGGTCACAGAGTAAACCAGGGGACAAAAGCAATGAAACCCCAGTCTGCTCCTTCCGGGTGCAGCCCCTAGCCCATGAATCTTCTCCTTGAAGACTGAAAGTAAATTTCACAGGGCATAATTCTCCCTGCTGAGCATCTATTCTCTGCAGTTATGAGATGAGTAACAAATTCTTCTCTGAGGGGTCCATTCCCTTCTCTACTCTCAGCCCATCTGTTGCTGGCAATGGCGCCTTCACCCCAGCTCCCAAGGTGAGCACATGACCAGTCCTGGCCGGTCAAAGCATCACATGCCCCTGGCCACAGCGATGGGTTCCTAACAGGCATCAATTCAAACCAGGCTAGTGGAGCCAGTGAGATTCAGTTCTGGGACTGATTGAAACTATCCGGAAGGGACCTCCTTTGCCGGAGGTTGCTAAAAAGGATAAGATGAAAGCTTGGAGCTCCTGGCAACCTTCTTGTCTCCCTAAGAGAAGAGGTTACCTAAGAAATGAATAGGGGGACATCATTGTTTTAGCTCCTGGATCTAGCTAGACCTGAAGCTATTCAACTCTTCAGTTATGAGAACCAATACATTCTCTTTATTATTGGAGCCACTTCAGTGTGGTTTATGTTCCTTGTAACCAAAGGACTATCAGCAAACATAATTAGTCTCATTATCAACAACAACAAAGAAGAACTCGATGTAGTTCTGTAAAATGCAGGCACTTTTGGTACCAATAAGAGTAGTTAAGAGCATGCGTGCGAGCTGCCTGGCTGTGAGGACAGCCCTGCTGCTTTCCAGCTGTGTGAGATTTGTAAGGTATATTACCTCCCCCTGCCTCAGCTGCAAAGTACGGTACTGTCGGTTCCTCGCTGAATCACGGGGAATGAGAAATAAGATAATATATGGCTAATGTGCAGAACAGAACCCAGCACCGAGTGAGTACAGGTGACTGAACAATGTGGGGTCAGGGCACTGACCGCCTGCACCCGTTGAAAATCCACCTGTAACTACAGTCGGCCCTCCACACGCGTCAGTTCCCCACCGCCAGCTGACCCTTGAACAGCGCAGGTTTGAACTATGAGGGTCAACTGAAAAACAAAAACAAAAACCCCGGGTATATCGGGCTGCTCAAGGGTCAAGTATACTCAGTAAATGTTGATGAGAAAGAAATTGTTTCACCCCAAACCTGGGACCCTTAGAGGCACCGTGTGTAAAAACTGACGTTAGTCACAGAACGAGCACAGTGAGTTTCCGATTTCTGAGCCCCTGCTCCCTGCCTTATATGATAATTTCCCATGAACCATAAAAGATGGGTAATTTACTATCCCCACTTCACTGACGACAAAACTGAGACTCAGAGAGTCAAAACGCCTTGCTCAAGACAACACAGTTGGGGCGTGGCGGAGCTGGCACTAACACAGGCTTGCTTTCTCCAAAGACACGTCGCCCTTAAAACCTGTTTCCTAACCCTCAGCTGCTCACCGAAAACCAATTGTGATTTCTGTCCATTTACACATGTGTTTCCCGTAAGAGCATTTGCTTAATATTATTCTTGAAACTGACTTGCTTTTTGACTTAATATATTTGTTTAGAAACAGCAGAAACATCACATCACAACTGTAAACAGGAAATAAGTGCCCTGTTCAGAAAGAGAAGGTCGCCCTGAAAACAGAGCCGATAGGAATCTGTTCAGAGCAGAGAACATAGGAATATCATGAAATTCCCGCTCCGCTCTGCTACGTGCCCCAGGCCCGGAGCCTCACACGGGCTCTGTCTTTTGTTACGAGAGGAAGATTGGCACGTGTGGAGAGGTGTTAAGAACATAGTAGTCCCAAACTGAGACAGCTCTGACAGTCAGTGGGATAGAAAGTGAATGAAAAGGGCGATTGCTTTGTCACCACATTATCTCATGCTGTGTCCATGAGCCCGTTGCAAATATCTGAGTCCTAACATGGACCCAAAACTTTGGAAAGCACAGCACCCGGAACTCCAATTTATCTATTCTTTAAAGACCTTCCTTTCTGGACTGTACCGTGTCCTGTCTCTCTGTCTCTCAACATTCTAGATTATGTATTTGTTAGTAGTTGACTGGAATTAAGCTAAGATTAAAAAAAAAAAAGGGGGTTTCCGTTCACAAGGGTCTTTCCCCAGGTGAGTCTTGGAAACAACACATTGTACGCCGACATAAACATCTATCCAACTGCCACCTGCCAAGCACACATGGTCCCCACCAGCTGAAACTCACTGCTCAGCTCTTCTCTTTTGGATGAGCCAGCAGCCACCCACCGCCACACAGGAGCCGTCTAGGTCTGCACCACAGGAACAGCCACGGTTGCCACGGTGACATATTCTAAATGCGGTAGGTGATGTAATTCTCCTTGGGAATGTGGTATCAAACAGGTGATTGGGGCACAGGGCATCTGATTCAGGGTCCTGGGGAGAAAGGTTTCACAATGACTCTGGGAGATTCTCTGGAATTAGTCAGAGGAAAATGATAAATACATGAAAGAAACGCCTCCTGCCAGGTTCCGAAATGTGCACTCTAGCCGTGTGGCCTTGGGTAAGTCATGCAGCCCAGGTTCAGACACCAAATCGCTCTCCCCAAATGCCAGGACTTGCTTGTGGTCGCACAGATATTAAGTACTGACCAATCCAAGGGACAGAGGGATTATTTGGCATTTCATTCTATCTCTGACTATGCTGTGAAGCAACATTTACCAAAATGTGTTCCATTAAACGCTGGTTCTACCACACATTAATAGTCGCCTGCTCCTCTGTTATGGCATGGGGATGGAACCAGGCACTCAAATGGGGTTGAGAAGCACTAGGTTAAACAAAGAGAGCCCGGTTTTGCTGCCACAGGACTTGTCAGAGCCTTTACCGTGCTGAATGCAATGTGAAGGCAAAAGGGAAGGAACGCGTTATGCGGGCTTTCTCGAAAGACTTGGGGCCACAGAACCTCGTTCATGGTCAGGTGGGCTGATGCTCCATGGGGTGCTTGGGGACACATCTCCATGGAACCATCTCAGTCAGAGCACCTTCAATGAGGGGGACCTCACTCCTTCCACTTTCAGAAAACTGATGGTTAGAAAAAGCTTTTGAAACTGAGGAAAAACAGAAAGACCCTCTAACTTGCACCCTTGAGTTCCATTTCTGCCCCCTTCTGAGACACGCAGTGTCTCTGACACTTGCTTTTCCCTCCCACAGAGCGGCAACGGTGGCGGCCCTAGTTACCTCCCAGAACTGGGGGAGTTATCAGCTCATGGGATGACTCAACTTTGCACACTGTCTCCTCCACGAGGTAGCATCTCAACCTCCTGTAAAGACAAGCTGCTTCAGGCAGTAACTCTTGGGAGTGGCCTTCCTGGAGACGGATAACTCAGGACAGCATTTTTCAACCTCGGTGCTATTGTTGGGGGAGGGGTGCTGTCCTGTGCCCCACCCCCCAAATAACAGAATATTGGGCAGCATCCAGGGCCTCCACCTAGTAGATCCCAGTAGCAGCCCCCCTGTTGTGATAACAAAAACACTTCCTAACATCCCTAAATGTCCCTTGGGGGATAACGTTGCTCTTGATTGAGAAGCACTGTCCTAGGTCAGCCAGCCTTCTGTGAGGACAGAGACATTCGTGTCTGCGCTTTCTGACAGGGCAGCACGGACACGTGTGGGTGTCAGATACTTGAAATGTGGCTAGAATGACTGAGGACATGGACTTTGCATTTCAGTAATAAATGACTAATACATGTAATCATATAATTTAATTTCATCTAATTTTTAATTTAAATATACATAGCTGGAGGTGGTGAGTGGCTGCCACATTGGACGGTGCAGTTTCAGGTCCATCTGGTAGTCCACAAATACTTGTTGAGCACCTACTATGTGCCTACCACAATGCCACATACTGGATACATAGTGAGAACATGGCTTCTGTTCCCACCAAACTAGAAGATACCAGTAAGTAAGCCAGTACACAAAACAATATGTGTTTTGGCTCATATGCCAAAAGATACCGCCCCTGCAGGCTTGTCACTCTGCCTAAAATCCTATCACTGCACTCTGCTGAATTACAAGGTTTCCAAAAGACACATATAATCTCAAGAGGAAAACTTATTAACACCCACTGATGTGCCAGAATGGGTTTGTTTATGTGATTAGCTGCACTGAACAAACCCCCCAGAGCTCCTTGAGAGCAGAGCCCTGTCTTGCTGTCATTACCATCACCAAAGCCTGGCACAGTGCCTGGCACGTGTGGGTGATCAGCAAACCCTTCTGAAAGGAGATGCGGAACAGATTCGGAACAGGCTGTCAAAGATGGAGATGGTTCGGCAAACCCTGTCACGTCAAGATCGACTGAGACACTTGACTGGACTCGCTCAGTACAGTATCCCAGACCCCGGCACAGAATCCATGCTAAATAAATATTTGTTGACTAGAGCGTAGGGGGCAGGGGATGGGAGGCGCTGCTCAGACATGACGAGCAGGTGACTGGCTTAGGCAAGAGAGACCCTGCACGGGCCATAAGGAAAATAAAAATAATAATTTGTTATTACTTTTATGGTTGCTATTTATTATGGGCTCAATTGTGTCTCCCCCAAATTCATGCACTGAAGTCCTAACCCCCAGGGCCTCAGAATATCAGAGATAAAGCCTTTAAAGACATAATTAGGGTGAATGAGGTCGTGTGGGTGAGCCATGTTCCAACCAGACTCGACTGGGGGAAGTTTGTGAGAACAGCCGCCGGGGCTCACAGTTCACGCCTTTTCTTGCTGCTCTCTCCAGGTCCCCCACCCCATCACACGGACCGGCTGAATATGTCTTATTGAGCTGAATTTAGGAAGAGGAAGAAAGGTAAAGGACATTGGGAACGGTACCCTCCCTGTGAGGTCATGGACCCAGCTCTGACCCGGGGCTGGGTTGCGGGACCCAGAGTCCAGTCCTGCTTTGCCACTCTCCAGGTGTGAGGTCTGGGGACAAGCTCCATTCATTACTAACTCCGATCTCCAGTTTCCCCAGCTGTGGAATGGGGTTTCTAACTCTTGCTTCTCAGCATTGTGTTAAGGGTGACATACAAGAACACTTGAGAAAGGGAAACTCCGAAAACTGTAAAGTGCTGTGCCCACATTAGGCAATCTTAGTTCTCAAGCTATTGAGTTCAGCCATTTTTCTCTTATAAACAACTATTAGCATTTATTTTTGTGTATTGCAGCAGACTGTATTATTGTTTTTTGTCCCTGCTTCCTTGTGTCCACACCCATTGCCATGTGACTTCATAGCTCCTCCCACTCAGAGTGAATTTTTTTACCCCATTGGTGTTGGGGTTGGTCACACAACTTGCTTTGGCCAATGGAATGTAGGTGGAAGTGAGAGTGAACCAGTTTCAGGTTTAGGCCTTAAGAGGCATCAAGTATTTCTGCTTATCTCTCCTGCACTTCTAGCATCCCATGGACACCTGTCCTGAGCAGTCTCCCAGTCAAAAGAAACGAACGATGTGAAGCAGGTCTGAACCCAAGCCCAGCTAAACTCAACCTAAACAAGCTGACTCCCAATCAATCTGCAGATGTGTGCAAATAAATTATTAATGTTTTAAGACATTGAGTTCTGGGGTGATTTGTTACACAGCACTATTGTGTCAATAGCTGACTGATATACATACTTGCTAAATGTTACTTTATGGACATTATCTCATGAAATATATGATAGATTTCATTATTATCTCCATTTTAAAGACAAGGAAACAGAGAATAGACATCTTCAGAGGTTTCCCTAAGGTCATATAGCAAGGAAAATGGCATAGCCAAGCCATAAACATCAAACGTGAGTGCGGCATCCCCACATTTTATACTATGTTGCTTTCTGACACCTATGAAACAGACACCAAATTATATCCAGATAACTCAGGCTAAAGAGATGCCATGTCATCAGTGTTCCAGGTATTTCAAGAGAGATTGGATGACAAAGAGTTCAAGCACTGTGATGAAATTAAACACAAACAAACAAAAAACAGTAACGACAGACCCCGAGAAGACCTGGGATCTGATCCCAGTTTGGCCACAAACTGACTGCATGTCCTTGGGCAAGTTCTCTCTTCTCTGGGCCGTAAGTGCATAATGATGAGGCTGAACTGTGAATCGTATAAGAACATTGATTACAAGATGCCCATTAAGCTCCAGGATGTTCTCAAGCTTCTCATTTTATCCATACTATGATCCTTGCAGCCCCCACTGACAAACTGAGACTCAGAGAAGTTAACTAACTTGCTAAAGGCCGTACAGCAGGAATTCGAGCCAAGACCTCCAGGTTTATCCCAGGGTCCCAGGCAGGGTCCCTTCTGGCTCCAAGTTTCCCTGGGTGAGCTTCAGGGTGGACAGAGGCCAAGACGTTTCTTTTTGCTGGCTAAGGGGTCACACCTGTGCTTCCTCCCTCCTCCTCCCACCCCAGGGGGCAAGGCAAAGGTGCTTTGATGAGGGTGACCAGGATCTCTGCCTCCCTTTCACTCCGGCCAGGCTGAGAAGAGCTGAATGGGTCCTGAAAACCAGGCCTGGAATAATTAATGGTGCCCAAAGCAGGCCCCTTTCCCCCAACGGTGGGTCACCGGGATTGTTAATTATTTTCTTTATAAAAATAATTAGTCCCAATCAAGACAGGTGCTCTCCAGAATCACAGCTCATTAGCTGTAGGTGCATTTTTCAGTTCCATAAAAAGTCATGCGGCTCTGATGAAAATTACAGGTCCCTGATACCAGCATTAGAGATAAATCCAGCCTGTGTTCCCAGCTGATGACTGTCAGCCATGTTGACTTAGGTCCTGTAATTACAGATGGAGACAGAGGACATGTCCGTGTGTGTGCCTGGGGGTGTAACTCTACGTGTGAGTGGGGTGGGAGGCAAAGACAAAGGCCTCTGAGTTCCAAAGCCTGGGTCACAATACTATACTCTGTCCTCTCTTCCTCTCAAAATGAGGCATTGGCACCAAAGATGTGGTGAAAGGCCAATTCACAGGGACTACCTTGAACAGTATTTTTGCAGAAAATGAGGTTCAGAGCAGTGAGAGGTCTTGGCCAAGGCTGCACGGATGAGACAGTTTGGGGCCAGAGCCTGAGCTCACAACTGTGGCATTGCAACAGCCTGCGGTGTGGCTCCGCCTGATCTTTAAAAAAATATTTATTTATGTACTTATTTATTTATTCTTAGAGGGAAGGGAAGGGGGGATAGAGAGATAGCGAGAAAAACATCAGTCAGTTGTCTCTCCTGTGCCCCACCTGGTATGCGCCCTTGGCTGGGACTGAACCTAGGCATGTGCCCTAACCAGGAAAAGGATCTGGCCTTTTGGTTTAGGGGACGGTGCTGCAACCCACGGAGCCACACTGGCTAGGGCCCCAACCTCCATCTTTGAGGCAAGACGAGCGGCTTTGGAGGCTTTGCCTCTGATTCTGTTCTCGTCCCTGGGCCCCTGTCTCCCGATCAGCGAAAGACTCTGGGCCTTTCCAGCTCTGAGGTGCTACCTGTCTGTGCTTCCCCAACCCTGCTCTCCTGGTCGCCCAAGGTACCCCCCCCAAGAGGCTGCTCATCTACACACTGAACCCCTGTCATCCAGATGGGGACAGTGCCAATGACATACAAGGGCTTCCTTTTCAGGGGACTGGAAATAGCCTGGAGGGTGGTAAGTGCCAGATGCCATCCTAGTGTCAGGAGTCCAGAGAATGTCCAGCCAGTGGGCCCTCCAGGGCATTGGGAGAAGCCCATGACTTAGCTCTGTGTGTGTGTGTGTGTGTGTGTGTGTGTTGTGTGCGTGACTCATTGCTCCGCTACACTTTTGTCTTCTCTCTCCACGTGCTGGGTCTCTTGTCTGCCTTTTCTTCGTGTTTGCCTCTCCTGACCTCTGGGCATCTGCACTCCAGCACCTTCTGACACCCTCGGTCTCCCAGGTCTCCTAACTTACCCTCTGCCGTATTTACATTTCTCCTCATCTCTCTCCCTCGTCAATCCTTCCCTCCCACTCCCCTCACAGGCACTCTGCCACACCTCCCCGTCTCCAGCTTTTCCTCTTGTTCTTTATCTTTCTCTCCATCTCGTCTCTTTCCTTAGCTTTATCTCTCCTCACCCTCCTTTCGGCTCTCCCTCTCTCTGCCCCTTCCCCCCACCCTTTTCTCCCCTCCAACCGTGTGTTGCTGTGTGGAGAGGCGGCCAGTGTCCTTGGTGGGAGCTGGATCACACACATCGGAGGACCAAATCAAACCAAACTGCAACTGAATTACACTAACAGGCCAATTAAATGCCATTCAGAAAGTCATTTCCATAGCATCCCGCCCAGTTACGGCAAACCTTGCTTCTCCAACACGCTGCCTCCTCGTGCCCCACCCCCCATGTCTCTTCCTTTTTCTCACTCACTCTTCTCGCTCCTCCTCCGTCCTCAGACCCTCTTTCACACACACCAGTACCCTACAGAAGCCAAAGGAAGCAGAGAGTTTGGTCTGCGGACCTCACCTGAGCACCTGGCTTGTCTAACAGCACAACTTAGAAATGCCCACGGGCTCTACGTCACAGGGCTGCCTTTGGAATGTTTATGTTTTGTTCTTTTATTCTTGAATTGAAATGTCATTGATATTATAGAAATAATATAAAAATTTATATGAGTAAGGTTGCCAAAGTACGGCCGCACCTACCATTTCGCCGGATCTCCGTATGTCTCTGTAAGGTCAGTCGGGGGAGGGCACCCTCACCTGACAGTCGAGGAAACCGAGGCAGAGAGGCACGTTAAGGGGCCTAACCAAGGCTGTGTGGATTTAGATTTGGGACTACAACCACATCAGCTAATCAGACCCAGACAGGACTGAATTTGAATCCCAGCTCCGCACCTGTTAGCAGAGTGTCTCAGGCAAAGGGCTTCACCTCTCTGTGCCTCAGTTTCCACATTGGAACAATGGAGGTGATATGAATACCTCTCATAGCACGAGGATTATTATGAAGATCAAAAAGAGCTAATATAGATAAGAAGCTTAATGTGATGCCCGGACCACAACGAGCCATCGGAGGAATGGAGGCGCTGTTACGGCTGCTGTTTTATTGCCGTCGGTATGGGGACAGGTGCCCTTTCCCTCCTTTCTTCACACTGATGCTCTGCCCCTAAGGGGGGGTGACTTCCACACACTCTCTCATTTCTGGTTTCTTCACCCCCATATTTATCCCTCTCTGCTTGAAAGTTGTCAGTCTAATTGGTCAAACTATGGCTATAACTAGGTCATGTTTTACTGGCGTGTGTGGGGAGGTGGGAGGGGGTCACTGCATTTGAAGGCAACGAACGTGCTCCCCACGCTGTCAAATGCCCCGTGTCTGGGTGGGCGAGGAAAGCGCTCTGGCTCTCCAGCCACACCTGTACTCATGGGTGTCAAGCTCCAGCATTTAGTTCCGGTGTCCAAGGCAAGCGTCCTCATTCGGCCTCAGACTCGGGTCACGTATTCTATTGCTGTCCCCATGTTCACGTCAGCCCTTCGTGTTTCATTAGGTTGTGCATCTGCCACGCTGTTCCTGCATCGCACTGGTAGGCTGCCCAACTGCCTCAGTGTGTCCAGGACTGAGGGTGGTTCCTGAAATGTGGACCTTTCGGTACTAAAACTGGGCCAAAGTCCCGAGCAAGCCGGGACCAGTTGGTCATCCTGTATTTTGCATTCATGAGTATGTGATATAATAAACTCTTTAAACAAATAATAATGATACCAGTCATACTAATGGTAAAACATGATATTATGGGACATTTGAAACATGCAAAAAGAAAAAAAAGAAAAAAACAGAAGAAAACTGAAGCCACCCATAATTCCATCACTTAAGGACTTCCTGCCCCAGCCAGGCCACAGGGAACACTCACGTGTGCTGGGACACACCCTGTACAGAGACTCCAACATAAACAGCTCCTTCTTGGCGCTGTGCCCTGTGTCGACACTGACCGCAACATCACTGATCTTCAGTAGGGTTTTGTCTGTGCTTTGAGAGGGCCAAGGGAAGCTCTGTGGTAGAACATGGGGTGTCGATGCTGCTGATGGGTCGTGAGAACTGATCTGATTCCACTGTGAGATTGTTCCCAAAAGGAACGGCTGAGTTGCTACCTATTGTGTTTGAGCCCAGCCCCATCTGACTTCCTGTGCAGTGCTCTTGTATTTAGAGTGTGTTGGGAAGAAAGATTGGGGAAAATAAGACCTTCCCTCAATCAGTGGTGCAAGTTATGAAGAGAGAACTGGACATCAAAAGGCCGATCCAGCTCCTCTTTGCGCCCTCATGTAAGGCAGGCTGGCAGAACCGTAACCGCTTTCCAGAGAAAGCCGACAATAAACCAGGTCTCACTGGGCAGCGAGAACAAGCATTAGCAAATTCCTGGGGACACCAAACCCTGGTGGCATTCCACGAAGATGTGAAAAAGAATAAGATAAAAGAAGAGATGTGGAGCATGAATCCAGGGCACCTCAATATTATCTAATAAGGAGATAACAGAGCATGCAGAAATAATAAAGAAAACTGTGCTGACTTGAAGAATGACATCTGTTGGCCAATCAAATAAACTTAGTAAGTTCCAGGAACAAGTAATGAGAAAAGGCAAATACCTAGAAAGCTTGGTAAACATTTGGAATGTCAAGGATAAAGAAGCAAGTCTATAAGCGAGACGGGGAGAAAGGTCAGGTATTGGTTCAGACGCCGGGTTTGAGCACAGCAGAGACAGTGATGCCGCCCACGGTGATCTCACCTACCCAGGTGCGTGGCCCACAGTGGCTGCTCAATATCTGTTTGTAGGATGAATAAGTAAATGGGTAGAATAGCATTATTCACTCCTGCCCATATCGGTCACTTGTAGTATTTCAGCCACAATCATAGCTTGCTGACCTGCTGGACCAGCAGGGAATATGACCACCCTCATTTTATACTGGACGGCACTGAGGTTCAGCCAGGCGATGCCATTGCCCACACTTATGCCTCCAGCCATTGGTGGGTGGACACGGAACGAGAACTCAAGTATCTCAACTGCGAGCCCCAGACTCAGGCCCTGAGCGCTCAGAAGCAGCCAAGATGCGCTTCTATGTCTTTCTTTTCCTTCTTTTAAGGAATGTGTTACAGGGGTTTCACTATGCGCCCAAGCAACACGTATGCTACAAGCCAGCTGTCCCCACGGTGATCGCAGTCTGGAAGGCTTAACAGACACCCACAGGGAACACATATAAATAAATCAGCCATGTTGACCCATAAGGAAACTCCATGTGATAACGTGGCCCTTGGCAATGAAATCTTGGTTCACGCCGATCTGTTTTCCTTGATGGGACTGGGATAATTTTTCACCCGGACTGTAGCGTGATGGGAAAGGCACAGAGGCATCTATAAAAAATTCAACAGAAATCCAGTCCTAATTCTGAAAGGTTGGTGGTGTCTTGCCTCACTCCTTGTCTCCGAATATTCCCTGCAGCCCCACTTACAAGGCCCCACTATCTGTTTTGCATTCTGGACAGGAAAATCTATTTTCTGATAATGGTCCTTAACACCTAGAGTATTTTTCTCCTCGCATGGGATGGCATTTTGTAGTCTGGGTGATGTTCATTCTAGGTTCTCTCTCTCTCTCCATCCCTCTCCCTCTCCCTGCCCCTTTCTTTCCCTCCCCTCCCCTTTCCCCACTTCTGCCACTTTTCTCCCAGCCCCCTTTTAAGCAAGAGAAGCCAAACCAATGACCTACCCAAGAACTGGGGAAAAAGAGGCGAAGTTACTGTTTCTTTTCACCAGCAGGGGGCGTGGATATGTTTTGCTTTTGATAACCCCTATTGTTCCCATCACAACCTGTTTCTAAGACCTTTTATGGATGAGACCAAAAAAGAAATCCTTTGTGTGCCCTCTTTCCCCAGCAGAGTTGGTGGGAGAAGTGAGGGGGACTAGCAAGGAGCTCGCCCAGAACAGAACCCTCAGCATCACCCTGTTCCTCAGGTGTTAATGCCACCGGAGGACCTGGGACCGTCCTAGGGACCCTGCACACCATCGGCTACAGCCCTGGAGGCATCGTAAGGCACGAGCGGGCACACAGGCCGTTGGGTGGGCTCATTCTCCTTTACGTTCTGTGTTTTCTTTCTTCTCCCCTCTCCTTGCCTTTCTGCCTTTAACTGCACCTTTCCCCCCTTTCCTTCACCCTTAACCTTGAACAATTATTCCCTTGGGCACTACTCGGAATCATGCTAGCTATCAAGAACTCATCAAAGGTGTCACCCACCTCACACCCCTTGTGGTCCCCAAACTGTCATCGAGGTGATCAACAGACTATCAGCAGAAAGCGGTGCTGTTCCTTTATTCAGCCACAGGACGCTCTGTTTGTGCTGGACGCCGAGGACAGGCGGTTCTCAGAAGCCAGAGAACACCAAAGAATGTCGGCGAGGCCCAGGACGGACGGCGCACGTGTGGAAGGAGGTCCAGGCTCGCCAGCAAGCGTCTGTGTGTCGGAACAGCAGGCCTGGACGCAAACGGAAGGAGCCCTGGTTGGAACTTACAACGCCTGCCTGAAAGCCAGTGTGGGCCACGAGGTCCTCAACAGACAATTCTGGAAGCCAGTAGCACCTTTGGAAATTGAAGTGCGGCCAACGTCCAGAACACGTGGAGCCGACCCACTGTGGCGCTGAGTCACGCTTGAGAAAAGCCAGAGCACTTCTGGGACCTGGCTGACCGAAGGCCGGGGCCACTGCTGGCTGCCCGCAAACCAAAGGAAAACCGTCCCCACAGGCACGTCTCCTTGCCAAAGACAGCTTTGGCTCCGGCTACCGCGCTTATCCCTCCAAGCAGCTGAATCTATGCAAAGGAAGATTACAATAAATTGAATGTTTCCCTTTTTCCCTTCATCTGGCCTGAAATATCCAATCAAAGATCTACTCCATCCCTCTAAGAACCCACACAGGCTTCCAATTTATAATGATCATGGGCCTCGCTACAAGCATGAGCCAGCAGGGAACAAAGTTTGGCCATATGAAAAGAACTCAAAGTTGAGACGAGGGGGATAAAGTCTCAATTCCAGTGTAGAGTTGCCATGGAGAAAAGTTCAGAAACTTTCTTGACAAAATGAGAGAAGGCATTGCATCTATGTAATTAGGAGAGATCATCAGAGGGGGGTATCTATGAAACTGAAAGATACCATGGGAGTAAAAAAAGTTGGCTGAGTTAAAAATAAAATTGCAACAGGAGCATTAAAAAGTCAGTTGCATATGACAGAGGATCAAACAAAAAAAATGTAAAGATAAGCTTGAGAAAATCTCCTCTAGTTCAGAAACAAGTAAATGAAAGAGGAAAAATAAAAGACATGGAGAACAGACGCACAACATCCAATCCTATAGAAAGAGAAGAGGCGAGAGTTGCCAAGAAACAGTAAAGAGCAGAACGTGGGGCCGAATCATTACTTCTCTCTGCCAATCAAACGAACTTAGCAAGTTCCAGGGGGAAAAATGAGAAAAGACAAACACCTAGATACCCAGTGCAATTGTTTTTTCAGTTTCAATAATAAAGAGGCAATTCTATGAGCAAAGCGGGAAGAAAGGTTAATACTTCAAAAGCCAAAACACCGGGCAGCCTCACACTTCTCTACAACATGAACTATAATAAACAATGAAGTTCTGAGGGGAAAAAAATTGTGATCCAAGAATTATGTGCTCAGTGGAGCTAATATTCCAACCAAAGAGAAAAAAGTCCATAATTTAAAATTGCAAGGGTTAAATTTTATAATTTATATGATCTGAAAAAATTATTCAAAAATATACTGCAGCCAAGTAAGAAATTAATCAAAATAATTACTTGTACAGTTCATATAGCAGGAGAGAGAAAATGAAGTAACTATTAAAATGACATAAAACAAGATGTTTTATTGGTTATGACTATAATTATAAAGGGGTTAAATCCCACTATTAAAACACCAGTATTCTCAGTTGTGGGTCAAAAATTAAAATCTAAATTTGCTAAATGCTTTTTATAAGGGACGCACCTTGAAAATTACAAAATAATTGAAAATAAAGGGAGGGCTAAAGCGAGGTGAGGCAAACCAAAGGAAATCAGGGGTGAAAACATCAAGAAACATGGGATTCAAGGCAAAAAAAAATATTCAAAGAAGGGATTTTGCATGGGCAGGAGATTCAAAGCATCATGAAGATACAGTAGTGCGGATATTTATGTATTGAATGGTGCAGTTTCAAAGGTGTAAAGCAAAACTGTAAAAAAAAAAAAAAGAAAGTAAGAAATACAAGAAAAACTGGCCAAATCATAATTTTATTAGACTACTGTAACACTCCTCAACAAACCAAATTCTAGGTAAAATTTAGTAAGTTTGAGTTATACATATGTATGAGATGTTTAACCTTCTGAAGAATAAATATGATTCTTGAACATAATTGGATCATTTCCAAAAAATAAGTCTCCAGGCTTAGAAATTCTCAACTGTGGCCCAGGTCAGGTTGCTCAGTTGGTTAGGTCGTTGTCCCAATATATCAAGGTTGTGGGTTTGATCCCCGGTCAGGGAACATACAAGAGGCAACAAATCTATGTTTCTGTCTCCCCCTTCCTCGCTCTCTCTAAAATCAGTATATTGAGAGAGAGAGAGAGACAGAGACAGAGAAAGAAAGAAAGAAAGAAAAGAAAAGAAAGAAAGAAAGAGAAAGAAAGAAAGAAAAGAAAGAAAAGAAAGAAAGAAAGAAAGAAAGAAAGAAAGAAAGAAAGAAAGAAAAGAAAGAAAGAAAAGAAAGAAAGAAAGGGGAAAGGGAAAGGAAAGGAGAGGAAAAAGAAAAAGAAAGAGAGAAAAGAAAAGAAATTCTTAACTGTGGTGGGGGCTGGGATCCCCTGCACAGATTCATCTTCAAGACTGAATGATG
The DNA here is from genome assembly GCA_004026545.1 of Mormoops blainvillei. Classification (NCBI taxonomy): domain Eukaryota; kingdom Metazoa; phylum Chordata; class Mammalia; order Chiroptera; family Mormoopidae; genus Mormoops; species Mormoops blainvillei. The sequence goes on along the minus strand of PVJD01003845.1, from coordinate 50,078 downwards.
AAGAGTGGGTTCTCCCAGACCGTGGGAGTCAGGCCTGCAGACAGCACTCAGCTGTCAGCCCATCAGAGTCGGGACTGCCCCAAAGCTCTGCCACTTCCTGTACCCAATGCCTGACACGGGAACTAAAAGCCAGTCCTCAAGCCCCCAACTGCACCCTGCTCCTCCCGGATTTGGAGCTTTCCGTGTGGTCAGCTGAGGCCTCCACTAAGACTCTTTGCAGACTAACTATTCCCTCTGTCCTATCCTACTTCCTTCCTGTCCCTTCCATAAGTGCCACTTGACCCCGAGGTCACTTGCTCATAAATCCCCTGCCTGCCAATCTCCATCTCAGATCTTGCTTCCCAGGGAACTCACCTGCAAAACAGATCACCCTGTTACAAAACTAGAATTGCTTCTTAAATATTGAAACAAGGAAGCCAGAAGGATATATATGAACATATGCATTTATTCTATATAGCTTATTAGATGAAGAATAAAATTTTTAACTGTAGATAACTTTGAAAATATTGGTATTGAGAATAATACATATTAAATTATTAATAGGTGTTGCTAATTCTGTACTCAGAAGCAAATTCATAGTCTTAAATGCTCTTCTTATAAGAAAGAGTAAAACATCAATAAGCTAAGAAAAATCAATCTAATGAAGTGGAGAAAGAACCATGAAATACACCTAAGGAAGTAAGAAAAATATTTTTTAGAGATGCATTCTGAAGTGTTGGGGATAAAATGACATGATTTCTAGCGGTTTCTTTAAAATATCTCAGTAAATAAAATAAAGAAAAAAGGACAGATAAAGCAAATGAGGCAAAATATTAGTAATGTTGTATATAGGTGATGGGTATATGCGGATACTTATACTATTCTTAATTTTGAGTGCATTTGAAAATTTTCATTAAAAAGTTAAAACAGAAAAGAGGAGAAAGAAGTATTAAAAATGAATGAAGCCATTAACGAATTAGAAAAAAATTAAACACTAACATAATTAATATGCAAGTATACAACTTCATTCTTGGAAAAATCAACAATGAAATAGATGGTTTATCATTTCTAATCAAGGATAAAAGAGAAAAATAAATGAATACATATAATTATAAATACAATTACAGATCAAAAGTTAAGATTTAAATATTATTGAACTATTATTACGATTTTTACCTAGGTTTTTAAACTCGCAAGGAAATAGTCAATTTGTAGAGGGCATATAAGTTACCATATTAGTTCAAGAGGCAGAAAAATTGACTAGACCGTTGATGGCAGGGAATCTGCACAACTGTTACAGAGTTTGTTAAGAGCCTTTTACCCAGGCAACTCCAGAGAAAGATCTTTCGAACTTCCAAAAACCAGTAACATCATATCTTATAAATTATACCAAAACATGGAAAAAGAGAAAAGTTTCCCAAAGTATTTAATCAGATTAGCATAACTCTACTACCAAAATAATAACAGTAACAATAATAATAACCAACCTCACTTTAAATATAAATGCCAAAATGCTAAATAAAATACTAACAATGGAAACCAAGAGTTTATTAAGAGACAAACGTGCCACAACCAATGAGACTTATCCCAATAATACACTGGGATTGTTTCAATTAATGAGTCCTACTCAAGGCCAGCAGCTGTTACAGATATATTTGAGATGTTCCTGAACTACGAATAAATTTGATCAAGAATAGCTGTTTCCAACCAGTAAAAGAACATCGGGCTTCGTGGCGAAACATGAGGGACATTACTGTCAGACACTCCCCAGACCCGAGTCTTTCACTTTACAGTGTCCCTTAGAAGCTCTCATCCATGCGAGAAGGCAGAAAACTGGAAGGAGTGGGTCAGTATTTCCACCCTCCATCCTTCCGTCCATGCCAAGGATAGAGCTACTAACACCCCTTCTTGGGGCGCCTTGCTCCCAGTCGGGGATCTACACTGGCGAGGTGCTATCACACCATCACCCAGGCGGGACAGGTGAGGGGAAGATGAACGGCTGAATTAAAGAGCTCAAGATAAATAACAAAACCATGAAATAACTATAAAAAATACACATTAGATGATGCAGTCTCTGATTTGGGGGTGAGGGATATTTTAGGAATAAGAGCAAAGGAAGAAATCATAAGGCGAATTATTGTTAGATTTGACCACAGAAAATATTAAGTATTTTTGTAAATTGTGTAACCAAGATTTTAAAACAAATGACAAAAGCTGAGGAACAGCATCTAAAATGTTCATAGAAATGGTTAATAAAACCAATAAAGGTTTAATAATAAAATATTAAAATAGTAAGCAGCCTTTTATTTAAAAAGTGGGCAAAAATATGAATTGGCAATTTACAAAAGAAGAAATACAAGGACTCGTTAATACATGGAAAAAAATTAGTCCTTGAAAAACTACAAATAAAGACAGAATACCATCTTTTGCCTACCAAAATGAAAAGATTTTTTTTTTAAAGTGACAACAGTCAGCACTGATGAGACTGAAGACAGGTAGTGGGAAGACATATGCGCACAACCATTTCAGGGGACATTTCATCAGTAAACCTCAAAAACTCCAAAAATAACTCATGTCATTTTACCTAGCAATTCCACTTCCAGAATGTGACGGACAGGTTCTAAAATGACCCTCAGTGACCCCGCCTCCTGCTGTCCACACCCTAGTGTAATCCCCTCCCTCTGAGGGTGGGCAGGACTTGCGAAGCTTGATTCTGACCAACGGAATATGGCAAAACTGACGGCTGTCAAGTCTGCGACTGAGACACGCACATAATTGAATGGTAACTTCCATCTTGCTAACAGACTCTCTCCCTTACTGGCTTTAATGAAGAGAGCTGCCGTCCTGTGAGCCATTCTATGGAAAAAGCCACCTGGCAAGGAACTGAAGGTAGTTTAAACGTCAACAGATAAAAGGAACAGAGTCCTGCCCACAACCACCTAAACGAACCTGAAAGCAGATCTTGCCCCCAGTTGACCCTCCAGATGAAACCTCAGCCCTGGTCTCCCTCTACATTGCAGCCTGGTGAGTAACTCTGAAGCAGGGGCCCAGCTAAACCTGACGCACAGAAGTGCGAGCTAGATGGGTGTGGTTTAAGCTCCTAGGTTTGTGCTGCGTTACTTTGTTACACGGCACTATGTGGCTAGTGTGTCAGGGTTTACCAAAAGGGAATAATCACGGGTGTGTGCAAAGATCTGAAAACCAAGTTCACTGCAAAAGTTTTATAATTAAGAACATTTGGGAATAGTCTAAATGTCAATGAATATCAGGCTAGAAAAATAAATTATAATACAGGCGAACCATGTGAAACTGTCATTTTTGTAGGTTAAGGGTCGAATATCACTAATTTTATGTTTCAACCTGATGTATTCATACAATAGAGACATTAAAATAGTATTCATGGATAATGGTTTTATATATGGAGGAAAATCTCTTAAATTTATATGATGTTAAGGGAGAAAAAGCAGTTTCTAAAATAATGAAAATTTTATTTTCATTTTGCAACAGGAAAGATGTGCACACATGGCATAGACAAAAGATGGCAGGTGGAACAACAAAAACGCAATAGCGTTTATCCTTAAATTATGGGAGTTGGGTGACTTTTGATTTTCTTTTCTTGTACTTTCTACAATAACCATACTCATTTATTATTTTTTCATAGCCAGAAAGCAAAGCTAATTAATACAAGTCAACGATGGAATAAACTCCTAAGCCAGAACTAACCTTTCTGCTTAGAACACGGTCCCTTGTTTCTTACAAATCATTCTGCCTGATTTCCCGGGCTTACAGAATTACTGGAGATGCATTTATACGGGCCCTGTGATATCATTAACAGCTCTACTGGATTAGCTTGCAGTCTTCTAGAAATCTGTCATCCCTCCCTGGTGGATAGGTTCTTTCTCATCCTATGGCATACTGTAGGTTCTTTGAATTGCTTGTTACAAATCCCCTGGTTTCTGACATTTCATGATGCTGGGCAGTAGAGGGAATTTTGAGGGAAACGTGTTCTGAAAGAACGTGGAAACTCGCTGTGTATTTTTCTCTCGTGTTTCAGTTACTTCTGCCTTCTGTCACTGCTCGGTTTCCTCTGTTACCCAGCTAATGACCCCATTAGAGACCTGAAACGCTCCCTAGCTTAGTCGTGAGTGGCTGATGGATTTTCTCTCCCAGACCCCAGAAAGGCCTTGGGACAGCTGTGGGGGGTCCCTGAGGGACGGGCCATTAGCTGGGAGGTAGTCCTCACTGAAAAACATCTCCACTCCATCAGAATGCGCTCCTACCAGGTTTACCTGGTGCAGCCTGCTTCCTGTACCCCTGACCGTGTTGGGTCTGCACCTAATTCAAGGCTCCCACTCCCTGGAGGAGAAAAGGCTCAGAGTGATGTGATTTTGGCCTATTTGGCAAGTTTCGTTCCAATCAAAGCCTGTGTTATCAGTGCGGGAAGAAACAGAGGGTACAGAAGGGTTAGCTGGTGACTATCCACATTTTCTCTCACTGACAAAGGACTTAAAATACTTCAACTTCAAAACGAAGACGAAATTGTGACAAGTTGGACTTTGGCCAGCCACGAAGAAGGCAAAAAGCATTTCGTTTGGTTCACCAACGACCGCTCCTGGCACATGGTGGAGCCCTCACAGATGGCTGTCAAATGACTCTGGGACTGGGTTAATGGATGGCATTGAGAATTACTAGCACATTCTTTCTTAGTTTGGAGTTTCCACCTATCGGTCCAACTTGTAGTCCCGGCCACCACACAGAGTGAACCTTTTCTCTTTTGCATCTAGTGCTTAAAATGTTCACTCACAACAGTTGAGCCTTTGTGTCTTCATTGATTGTTTCCTTGAGGCTTAACAGTTTCGTGGCTTTCAATCACAGAATATAATTTTTCACTCAGTGACAAAGGAGAAATCCCTTTCCTTGTCTTTTGCTTTGATTAAGGAAATTAGGATGGGGATAAGGAAACAGGTTCTGGTGAAAGTGTATTCAAGCCATGCTCTTCCTTGTCATGTGAGGGAATGAATGGGGATGACATAAGGCCTACCTGTCACCTCTCAGAAGAAAAAATACTGTTAAATTGCTTGCCACTGGGCGTGGGACATCGTGTGTTCCCACCTGCATTTACCTTTTCCAGTGGTGGTCTCCTTACTCAGCCCCTTCCTGCTTTTGAGGTCCCTGAAATTTTCCTAACCCAGGCCATGTATTCTGCCCAGGCCTCCCTTTCCGGGAGCAACTCTGGCTGGACCCTCCCACTACGTAGCAATCCAAGGAGAGAGTGTTTGCGCAGCTGCAGCGTGGCACGTCTAGTGCTCTTTCGGTCATGTCTACAGTGAAGGATGGACCATTTAAATTCATTTTACTTCAAGGTCCCTTCCTCCTCTAGGAAGCCTCCCCTAAGCATCCCCACAGTCTTCTTTCCTCTCAAGTTGGTGATACATTTTTATGTCAAGACAGCATGATGCGATCGATAGAGCGTGGACTGTGAAGCTAGGCTGAACCAGGTTCATATCCTGGCTATGGCACTTACCCGCCAAAAGGTGTGGGCAGAAGAACGACCTACTATAAGCCAGGTTCCCCACCTGCAAAATGGCCGTAGCACTCCCTCCCTTACAGAGTTACTTGAAGATAACAGCTCTCACAGTGCTAGAAGTGCAAATCTTAAGGAGCACCCCCCCACACCATACCTGGGGCTGGTGCCCAGAAATCTGTGCTTTAACAAGCCCTCCAGGAGACACCAATACACGCTCACGTTTGAGAACCACTAAGGATTAATGACAACATGTGCAAAGCACCTGCAGCTATGTATCTGAGAATCTTAGCTATTACCATCCTGTTCGTACACCAGTGGGCGTGGTGTTGTCTTGCATGAATCAATATCTGTTAGGGGAGGCAGTAGAGCACAGTGGTTAAGACACAGGCTCTGGGGTCAGGTTGCCCTGAATTCCACTTACACCAGCTTTGTGATTATTGATGACTTAAGAGCCGGTCTGCGACTCCATACCTGTAGTGTGCAGACAATGACAGTAGCAGTAAAGGCTCTATTGGTTGTCGTGAGGAATAAACTGTGAAAAGACATGTAGGCTACTTACCCAACTATTTAGCATGTAACTGGTGCCCCCTAAAAGCGATCTGTTACCCTAGTCTCCAGTTATGACCGTTCCTCCTCAGCTATGTCATCAACTCCTCAGTAGCAGAGCTAATCCCTTGGTCCTTCCTGCCCTCCACAGCGATCTGCACCCTGCAGAGTACACAGCGAGAGGGCAAGCAATGCTTGTGACCGGACCGTCACTGCCCCATATATTAATATCATACAGGGTAAGGGCTCTAGCTTTATCATTATCAGGTGGTTTGAGTTGACATCAGAGGAAAATTGTCACTGACGAAGGGAAGTGATCTTGTGGGAAGACTTGGCATTATGTCCTTACTCTGCGCTGTGATTTTACGATACCATTTCTTTGCCTATAAAATAGGGATTATACTTCGTGAGTTTAAAAACAGAAAACCCTGAGGAAATACATGATCTTAATCCCAGGAAGCCCCGGGGTCGATGCCTCCACGCTGCCAGTCAGAGCCCAGGTTCCTTCCACCTTTCGCTCTCCCATCCTCATGTCAGGACTGTGGTCACAGGCTGCCCTGTCACGGTTTCAAGTTGGCTGGCAGTCCCAGACGCCACACCCAGACACCAGAATGTCCAGAAAAAGAAAAAAAATCTCTAAATGTGACTCCTTCTTAAGAAGGAGAAATCTTTCCCCAAAGTCCCCCTTCTCCTTACGTCTTATTGGTAGAGACTGGGCCACACGCCCATTCCTAAAATAACTGCGGGTGAGAGAACGGCTACGATGATTAGTTGCTCATGGATGGGTTAGGGGGTTCGCCAAGGTCACACCTAGAACCTACAAAATTACAGGGCTGTTGTGGCAATGAAATGACATCATCATACCACACACTATATCTAGCACACAAATGAAGCTTCATAGGTGTTCCTTCATCCTGTCTCTTCCTCTTTGAGTCCTTTTCCTCACTTCCCACATACAACTACCAAGGGCTAAACATTCTGCCTCTTTATATAATTTCAGTTTGTCCATTTCTCCATAGACCCATCCCTCCCAAGTCTAGGTCAACATCACCTCTTTTCTGAACCTCTGCAGCAGCTGCGCCCCACAATTTTAAAAAACAGTATTATTGATCTCTTTCTACCTATCTTTTCCACAACCATGAGAGTGTTTTTTTTTTTTTTGTTTTTTTTTTAATATATAACACAAATTGCTTAAAACCTTCTGTGGCTTCTCATTCTCCCTGGAATAAAATCGAGCCCAGATTTGGTAATCATGAGAATGTATCGCTCAGGTCTTCAACCTCAGGGAGCATCATTGACCCAAGACCTCCAAGGCTGACCTCTGACTTTTGTGGAAGGTCATACTTGCCATGGGCTGCTTGCAGTCAATGGCCAGGTGACCAGAATCCTAAGGCATGGACATACACCTCTGATGGCCAAGTTTGGCTTGACGGCTCCCCAAGAACCTTACCAAAATTTCCTTGGACTGCTTGGCAGGCTAGGGTGCTCCTCTTCTACCTTTCTTCCTTCCCCTTCCCCTCTGTTCCGGGTCTGATGCTCTCTCAGCCATCCCTGCTCCTTCCTCACCACCCACCACCACTTATCTCTCAGGCAGTTCCCCCGGTAAAATCCTGATGTATATAACCCTGCTTTGGCATCTGCTTTTAGGAGGACTTGGGCTCCTGGTATTAACACCTCTATGATATAGACTCTGCCCACCTGTCTAGCCTCACCTCTCATTGCTCACCGCTCGCACTAGATACTGCACCCACCCTGGACTACAGAGAGCTCCCTCTTACTCCCTGGTCTTTGCACACGCTACTCCTCTGCCCTGCCCATGCCCTACATGCTGGGTTTGGCTAAAGTCTCAGTGCAAGTGCTATTTCTTCTGCAAATTTGTATCCCCTGTTCCCCTACACACACACACACACACACACACACACACACACACACACGTTACATGCCTTTGCTCTAGATGACCAGCATACTCTTCCCAACCCCCATCAAAGCACTCAGTTGTAATTCTGGACTTGGGCGCCTCTCCACATAGAATGTGAGCTCTGTGTGGGACACAACAGTTCTCCCACTTTTCCTATTTGTCTAGTCCCCAGAGCAGGACCTGACTCACATAAGTGCTTACTGACAAAGGGTTCCCTTCTTATTCTACGGCCGCGATACATTGCTGGGAGACACAGAGAGTCCCTGAGAGAGTGCTAAAAGATGTACATGGTATACCGCCCAGCAGTGGCATAGTTTGGATGCAGAGGGATCAGAAAAGACCCTAAGGCCCCGAGATCCAGCTGAGAGACCTGGCCAGACTGTCTGTCCCTGCACACTTCGAGGGAAGCAGGTTTTGGCCCCAGGGAGGCTCAGTTTAAATGCACGTCCATCATGCTCTGGCCAATCCTGGATTAAAAGATCAAAGCTGACAAGCTGCCTCTTGGAGAGGGGGCCAAGCCAGCACACACAAGGGAATGTGTGGAGTAGAATACACACAAAGCAGGGGCTTGTGAAGAGCAGAACTTCTGCGTGTGTGTGCAGTTGATGAACTGCGCAGAGGCACCCAGCCTAGGAAGATTGCAGGGGCTGAAAACTAGCCCACATTCCCTCCACCAGCCTGTGTGCCCAGCTGGCAGGCTGCACCAGCCCGAATGCAACCACCCAGAGAGGGCACCTTCGGTAACTGCACAGAGATCTGCCACGAGCCTGCAGCAACTCTGAGCAAGGAGGGGCCGGCTCCAGGAAAGAACCTGGGGCTGGAAGCCCGCAAACACTGGGTCTGACCCTCATCAGCCCCCCACCACGCGGGATGACAACAGGCAGACCACCTTCTCAGGGCTTTGGGTACTACATTTGAGCCCCCGACAGACCAGGCACTGGAAATAGGGCCGAGGAAAGACAGAAAGACAAACAGTCCTCTTGAAATGCACAGATAGGTAGAGAAAAACAGACATTGAGGAAATAATCACATAAATACATCAAAACAACCATGATAAATAGCGGAAAAGTCTAGAGGCCTGTGAAAGAGAATTATGGGGAGGGCTTCATTTGCAAGAAGAGAAGGAATTGTTAAAGAAGAAGCATAAGTAGGAATTAACTAGAATGTGGGGGGGGGGCGGTGAGATTTTTGGCTGAGGAACAGCATTTATTCAAGCAACAAGTATTTACCGAGCACCCATTATGTGCTGGGCCTGGGGCAGCAAAGAAAGGGAAAGGAGCCCAGGGCGGGAGGGGCAGAGAGATGAGAGGGAAAATGGGATGAGTTTATGTGGGTGGTGGAGGCCGAGGTCGGGTCGTTTAGGCCTCGGGTGGCAAGGCCAAGGTTCTGGGGATAATTCAAAAACGTTGGAAGGTCTTAAGCAGCCGTGTGACATGATCGGATTCGCACGTTGAGATCACACTGGCTACTTTCAGGGACCAGAGCCTGGTGTGCCCATGCGTTCGGTGCCTGTGGGCTACTCTGGGGATGACGCTAAGAGTTTCTCTAGCTCCATTCCCCTAAGACGCATGTGTCCCTTGGCCATGCGACCTGAGACCTGTGGCCTCCTTCTTTATCATTTGGCTCTCACTGGGGACCTTTGCAAAGGCATCTGGCCACTCTCCATTCTGTGATCCAAGGATGCATCCTTGTTAACCAGAGGCCTAATTCTGTTCAAACATTTGGGTTGTGGGAAAAGATGCCTCATTAGGGGAGGCTGGGCCCTCCTGCAGGACGACAGGATGAGTCTCGATTGATCAAAGCCAACCATGGGAAGTCCACTCTCCTCACCTGTGACTGGCCTGGGAACAAGCATGAGATACAATTCTGGGAGGCCAGAGGGAAGGCTTTCTTTGTTCCTAAAATAGGACAGGAGAAAGGCTGCTGTGTCTCATTTGCATCTGCATGCAATGGCTGGAGAGGCTGCAGCCCTCTTGCAGTGGTGCGGGGAACATCTTTAACATCATGAGAATGGCAGAGTCAAACCTGAGGTCTGGGTGAGTTGCCAAATTAACCAACCTTCCCTCAGGACTTCTGTTAAGTGGGAGAAGACATTTCCATTATTATTGAAGCCATCTTCCATTGTGTTTTCTGGAACCTGCAGATGAAAACACCTTAGCTGATACAGGTTCTCTGGGCCTCAGTTTGAGATGTATACAATGATGCTTTCCAATTTCACAGTCCATCTGCCAATGTTAGGTAGGCTATGGCTGGCAACTCGGATCCACGATTTCTGAAATCTATGTCTAGTAAAGCTTCCCTCCTTCACAGCAAACAGACATTCAGCTCATGTTGCAGTCAGGAAGCTCTGCTTGGCCTTGGGCTTAAATTTCTGCTGCTGCTTCAGGGACTCTCTCCCTGTGAAGGAAGCCCTGTGGGGATCATCTCTTTGCCTTAAACAACCACCTGAAATCTCGGCCACATGTGGTGATAACCTTGGCTGTAGCTGGGTTCCCAGCATCTAGACCAGTCCCCAGCACAGAGTGCATCTTGAAAGTGCTTTTTTTAATGAGCAAATAAACATGAAGTTTTCATCAGGGGGTCAAGTGGAGGATTCTTTATACGAGAAAGAAAACAAGCACTCTTCTCTTTTTATCGTGTCACAAACACATCCCTTTTCCGTAACTTAGTTCAGGCATGGGGTCCCTAGAGGGATAAGACCAGCAGGAATTCTCAAGCCTGTTATGAGAGGGAGTCAGGCATCACTGGCCACTGGGGAGCGGGGTGGGGAAGCTGTGGTAGCCTCCTCACAGGTCATGGGTCCTTGGGAAGTTCTAGCCTCCAGCCCACACCGTGGACCCAATGTATCCCAGGAGTCCTTATCCTCTGAGCCCACAGCTGATGAGAGCACACCGCCCCCCCACCCCAGCTACAAACCAGCTGATCTCTCCTGACTGCCATGGTGCCTCTCGTTCATCATTCTTCCTGACTACTGGTTCTGTCTTCTCTGCAAAACGATGAGCAGGGCCTCAATTCTTTCTCTTTTTTTTTTAAAGTAAACTTTTAAGTAAAATTTAACACACTTACAGGAGAGTCCCCAAATCATCAAGGAAGAGCTCAGTGAATTTCCACCAAATTAAGAAACACAATATTCCAGACACCTGGAAGCATGCTCCCTCCCATCCCCAGTCCCATGCTCACTTCCAGTCATTCTCTCACTCTCTTTCCTCACTTTCTGACTTCCAGATGAGTTTTGCCTGCTTTTGTGCTGACTACAGATGGAACCAGGTGCTCTTTTGTCCCTGGTTGCTTTGGTTCAGCACTAAGTTTGTAAGATCCATCACTGTTGTTGCCGATGGGAGTGGTTCGCTCATCCCCATCGGTGTGCACATCAGAAAACCAAGACTGGGAAAGAGGAATCACAAGCAAGATCACCCAGGCAACCAAGGGAACCCATGGCTCCTCTCCACTGTCTCTGTGAATCACTTTCCTGCTACCAGAACAGCGCCCCCCTGTTGGGGGGGTGGCTAGCATCTCCTTTTCCTATCTACCAGATAGGACACTTTCTCTTTGGAAAAGGCCACCTCTGCATCACACCTCCCATTTTAAAAAAAGAAAGAGAGGAAGGAAGGGAGGAAGGAAGGGCGAGCCCTTTCTCATTTGTGGCTCCAAAGTAAAATCCTCTTGATTTCCCCTGCTCTTTCCTTTCTGTGTTCTCCACATAAAACCTTTCACCAACTCCGCTTGCAACTACCACCAAGAGGAATCGCATCTATTTTGGGCAATTCACTTGCACTTTCACATGGGGCCTGTCTGTGACACACCTGAACAACCCTCTTCAGGACAGCTGCCCGCTCTGAGCTGCACTTTTTCAATGCCACCAGCCAGCCGCGGCTCCCACCCCTCCACGCGCGACTCTCCTCCTTTTCGTGATTTCATTCCTTGCACTGTTGGAAGTGGATCATTCGTCCCAGGCTGTACTGATAAGAGGAATAGCTCTTCTCTGCCTGAGGTGACTGGGTTTACCAACACTCCATGTAAGCATCTTCTACAACGGTTTAATTTAGATATTTAGACAACAGATTTTTATCTGTCACACTGGTCACTTTGCCTCTGAGGCGAATCAACTGGCTATTTAACCAGGGGATAGGTAAGAGGGTCTGTGCATGTGGGGTACAGGGGATAAAATAAGAAAGACTGAGAGTCAAACCTCTCATCCCAGGTAGCAGGCTTACTGGGTGACCTTGAGAATGTCACCTCCCCATTATGTCACTAAGATGAAGGGGTGACCTAAAACAGGGTCCATGCTGGGTGCCATCAGCCTCAACTGTGCAAGTTGTTACCTGAAGTCCAGGGTTCCCTTCCCTATGCCAAGGGGTCTTGAGGTTAAGCAGCAGCCCTGGTGCTATTGTACGTGCATGATTTTTCTGAAAAAAGTGCCCATGGCTTTTCAGCTTCTCAAAATGTCCCAGGCCCCAGGAAGGACTCAAGACCATTAGTTTACCAGCTCTCTCCAGCCCGTTGCTTCCCCTGTATTCTGTGAGTTTGTTGGTATTTCCTCTCCTTCCATCACCTCCCTTCTGATGCTGGAGTAACCGGTAATCATGGAGCCCTGCTCCTCAAATAACACAGCTGGAGAAGGGACGTCTGCCGGGGCAACAGCTGCCTTTCTAGTGAGGCAGTCTGACCCCAGGGGGATATGGGCAGAATGTTCGCGGGCAGAGAAAGGAGCTGTAATGACAATGGGGTAAAAACAATGAATAAAATGTTACTGGGGGAGGTACAGGGTGAAAGCCAGCTGCTGCCAGAGAAGGCAAGAAACTGCTGTTGTCTGGGGTTTCAGGCTGACAACAGCAATAAAAAACCCAAAGATGCTGACGTGGGTGGGTGGGTGGTGGAAAATGCTTGGGGGAATTCAAATCCCAGGAAACTTCTGGGATTACTAGAGTCCCCCCCACCCCTCAGCTGATTGGAGGAAAGGAGACAGTAGGCTTGGATTTGTAGGTGGCCCCCACAGGCAGAACACCCATTATTTCTACTAGGTGTTGATCAACATGTCTTCTGTAAAGGCTTGATTCACATTCACATGGCAGAAAGGATGTGCTCAACTTTTTTTTTTCTAAGCCTTCATTAAATATTTAAGAAGCTGGCCTCTAAAGCATTTAAATTAGGATTTGATTTATGTCAAATTAGTTTACATGTCACCTTTGCCAATCAGGTCCTCTCTTCAACGGATGTAGAATTTGGGGCAGGAGACTCAGCTCCTCAGTTGTGGGGAGCAGGCCTGGAGGATGGTGTGGAGTTGGGGGCTAAAATCTGGCAAGTTGAAGCAGTCAGGTTCTGGGAGATTTCCCTGCAACAAACCCTTTCTACTTGAGCCTCACCGAGTAACTTTTGGATCCTTGCAACCGAACCATTCTAAAGGAGATACAAGACTTCAGCCACCACTGGGGATGAGTGATAGCAGGAGAGATACCCTATAATCTTCAGTGGGGTCCTCGTGACTCCTGGGGGGCTTGGGAGGAGGTATGCCCCGCTTTAAATAAGTACAAGGTATGAAAATTCCAATTTACGACAAAGCAAGTTAGAATAATTCTTCCCAGTACTCTGCAGGATTGGCCAAGGGTTCTTTTGCAATACTAGTGGCCTCCCAGTATTTTCAATCAAACCCAATAATTCCAGAGACTTCTGGTCAAGATGGAGGCATAGGCAGACACACTTTGTTTCCTCGCCCAACCACAGAAAGAATTACAACCAGATCTCAAAACTAATAACGCCCAGAACCCTCAGAAAATCAAGCTGTATGGAAGTCTGACAACCAAACATTTAAAGAAGCCACATTCATCCCGATGGGTAGGAGGGATGGAGTTGCAGAGACGGGCAGACAGGTGGTGCGCTGTGCAGAGGCAGCAGCGAATGGAGGGTCCCACATTCACACGTGGTGGATGAAAATCAGGAGGGATACCTTGAAGGCAAGTGATCCCAGCTCCACGCCAGACCGCAGAGTCCAGGGTTTCAGCACCGAGAAGACAGAACCCCATTACCTCTCGCTAAAAAAACCAGTTCGGGGTGGGGCAGCAGAAGAAACTGCTGGATTTTTGCCGCTTAAAGGGCCTGCAGAGTCTTAGAACATACACAACCCACCTCTTCCAGGATTCACCCCTGAGGCAGCAGCTGGAAGGGCACCAGTTGCACATGGGAAGGGAGTGAAGTGGCTGGAAACAGGGCGAATGTTGGGTGAACCTCTAGAAGCCAGGTGGTGGCACTGTCCCCTCTCTGGGCCTTCCCCACACAGCCACAAAGCTATGAAGTAGGCTGCCCTGGCCTGGAAATCACCTAAGCCTCCACCCCATATAATTTACAGGTGTCCTTTCTATATAGGCCATGCTACTAAGACAGGGAGTCAAAGCAGCTCTACCTAATCCACAGAAACAAACACAGGGAGGCTGCCAAACCAAGGAGACAAAGAAACATGGCCCAAATGAAAGAATAAAACAAAACCCCAGGAAAAAAAACCTAAGCAAAACAGGGATAGCCAACCTATCAGATGCAGGGTTCAAAACACCGGTGATCGGGATGCTCAGAGAACTCCTTGAGTACAGCAACAACATAAAGGAAGAAATGAAGGCTACACTAAGTGAAACAAAGAAAAATCCACAAGGAACCAACAGAGAAGGGAAGGAAACTGGGATTCAAACCAATGATTTGGAACATAAGGAAGAGATAAACATTCAATCAGAACAGAAAGAAGAAATAAGAATTCAAAAAAACAAGGAGAGGCATAGGGTCCTCTGTGACATCTCCACACGTGCCAACATGCAAATCATAGAGGTGCCCGAAGGAGAAGAGGAAGAGCAAGAAATGGAAAACTTATCCGAAAAAATAATGAAAGAAAACTTCCCTAATTTGGCAAAGGAACAGGCATACAAGTCCAGGAGGCACAGAGAGTCCCAAAGTTGGACCCAAAGAGGACCACACCAAGACACATCATAGTTAAAATGCCGAAAGTTAAAGATAGAAACTCTTAAAAGCAGCAAGAGAAAAACAGAGTTACCTACAAAGGAGTTCCCATAAGACTGTCAACTGATTTCTCAGAAAAAAATTTTGCAGGCAAGAAGGGACTGGCAAGAAGTATTCAAAGCGATGAAAGGCAAAGACCTACAAACTAGATTACTTTAGTCAGCAAAGCTATCATTTGGAATAGAAGGGCAGATAAAGTGTTTCCTAGACAGGTAAAGTTAAAGGAGTTCATCCTCACCAAGCCATTGTTATAAGAAATGTTAAAGGGACTTATTTTAAAAAGAGGAGAAAATCAAAACCATGAACATTAAAAAAGCAACAAGTTCACAAATATGAACAACTGAAGCTAAGAAAGAAAGAAAAAACAAAAAAAAACAACTAAGCGAACAACCAGAACAGGAACAGAATCATAGATATGGAGATCGTTTGGAAGGTTATCAGCTGGGAGGGGGAAGGGGGAAAAAGGGGAAATGGTGCAGGGATTAAGCAGCATAACTGGCAGAACAAAACAGACAGGGGCTGTTAAGAATAGCATAGGAAGTGGAGAAGCCAAAGAACTTAGACGCACGACGCATGGACATGAACTAAGGCAGGGTATTGCTGGAGGGAAGGGGGGTACCAGGCAGTGGGGGGCAAAGAGGGGGAAAAATTGGGACAACTGTAATAGCATAATCAATAAAATATACTTAAAAAAAGACAACTGGCAAACTTTGACCACTAACAATATTTTTAGTAAGGAATTACTAATACTTTATGGCACAATAAAGTTGTATTTTTTTTTAACCCAATAATTCCAGTTCTCATTCTTCAGGTGCCTGAACAGTCATTTCTCTCTCCCTCCCCGTCTTCCCCTTTTTCTCATAATTATAACAGATGTCATGTTTTGAGCTCATACTACGTCCTAATGCTAAGCTAAGCCTTTTGATTGACATTATTTTGCTTAGTATTCACAACAACCATGCTGAGTTATTCTCCCCCATGTTAATGATGAAGAAACTGGGATTCAGCTGGGTTAAGTAATGTTCCCAAGATCATGCATCTGTAAGAGGCAGAGCCAGGATTTGAAACCAGGTCTGTCTGAGGACAGAGCATGAGGCAGAGCAGAGCTACCGTCCTGCAGAACCAGCTCACTAGGGAACTGACTGAGCCTGCGGAGGGTGGGAAGAAGGCATGAAGAAAGGTCTCCGCCAGGCTGAAGATGAGACGGACCCTCCCCAAAGGATGCCAGAAATCCTCCCTCTCCACTCCGCCTCCATTGGTTCCTTTTTCCTATTCCTTTGTTGCCTTTAAGAATTTCCAAGTCCCCAAGGTTCTAGTCTTCGTTTCATTTGCGTAGCCACACCCACCGGGCATGACTCCGCCCTGCTTCTCAGGACCCCTCCACCCCTGTCACCACCGCACCAGCGTTTCTCCCAGCCCCGCAGCGCTGGAGTGCAGCAGCTGCCTGAGAACTCGCTGAATCCTCAGCCCAGAAGTAGGTTTTCGTTCATTTAGTTTCTCAAAGAGTTGAAGCTTTCGTTAGTTTAGTTGTTGCTGGTTCTGGGGCTGAATAATAAGAGTGGCTAAAGACCTTTAACTGCATAGTGATGAACAAGGGCTGGAATCCAAAGTCTTGAGGGGAAAGCCCCAGGGACAGGGCAATGGCGCGCCCAAAGAAGTGGGTGCTAATGGGTCATGTCAGGCATGGAATGGCGGAACTTCAGAACTGGAAGGTGCCTGAGAGACACGGCAGTTTCGAGATTGGGAGAGTGATGTCCAGAAAGGGAGAATCACGTATCATCATGCACCTAAGTGGGTGGAAGACCTAGGTTTGTTCCATCCATCCATCCATCCACCCACCCATCCATCCACCCATTCATCCATCGATCCATCCATCCATCCATCCATCCATCCATCCATCCATCCATCCAAGAGTTATCAAGCAGTCATCACGTGCCAGTCATAGACACTGGGGACACAAAATGGTATAAAGTAGCCCCAAGAAGTTGGTAGCATGGGATACAGATGGTATGGCCCCCATCTTAGGATTTTTTTAAATTTCATGAAGACGTTAAAGTTGGCTATTTATTTAACAAGCATAATAGTACTTACCCTGTTCCAGACCCCAGAGTATTTATAAATAGTATCTAATTTAATCCTCACCACAACCCTATGAGGTAAATACTATTTTATTTTCATTTTGCAGGCGAGAAAATGCAGGCAGAGAGATATGAAATAACTTGACTAAGGCCACACAGCAGAGCTGGGATTCAGACGTGGGCCACCTGGCACGTTCTCACACTCTGCCTTTCTTCCACAGCATGGCATTGTAAGTGAAAAAATGACCAAGATGCTCCTCAAAACACAGGAAAATGGGTAACGACACAAATACAGACTGCAAAGTCAGAATTAAGAAAAATAAATGACATTCAGTAATCAAGGCGATGGAGGGGAAACAGAACAGGGGTCTGTAAGTGTATCCTTTCCCAGGGTTACTAGTGTGGAACCACAAATTTGGATCTGAGACTCCTGGGAAACAAAGAAAAATAAAAAGTCTTGAGTTCTATGATTTCATAATTTCTGATTTAAAAGCTTGCTTTTCTTCTGGGGAAGTGCAACAGTCTTTTTTTTTTTTTCTTAAGAAAAAACACATATATTACTAAACCCTGAACTCTTGTGGGCAAAGACCACATCCTGTTCATCACTCTGAAGGATTCCCTGACAGAGATTAACGTGAAGGGTGTTACTGTATTAGGGGTGGTGGGGGGTGTTAGTCTCCTGGGACTGTTACAACAATGCACAGCAAACCGAGTGGCTTAAAACAACAGACGTTTATTCTGTGACAGTTCTGGAGGCGAGAAGCCCAAAATCAAGTGGTTTCTACAACCATGCTCCCTCCAAAGTCTCTAGGGGAGGATCCTTCTTTGCCTCTTCCATCTTCTGGTGACTCTAGCACCCCTGGGCTTGTGGCTGCGTCCCTCCAGTCTCTGCCTCCATCTTCACGTGGTCACCTTCCCTCTGTGCCTGTGTCTCTCTTTTCTCCTCTTACAAGGACACCAGTCATATTGGATTAAGGGCACACCCTACTCCAGTCTGATCTTAAATTACATCTTCAATGACCCTATTTCCAAATAATGTGACATTCAGAGGCTCCAGTGGACAAGAACTGGAGGGGGCACTATTCAGCCCATTACAGGTGGAGGTGGTCAGAGAGGGCCTCTCCGAGGAAGCAACATTTTTGCTGAGATCTAAGGAATTCAGAGGAGCTCGCTGTGCACACATCTGGGGGAGGAACAGTCTAGGGGGCGTGTGAAGGCTCTGAATCTGGCGTGAGCATGGTGTGTCGGAGGGCCAGCAAGGAGGCCCCTGGGGCGGGGCATCAGGAGGTAAGAGAGTGGGGAGCAGTGCGGGGAGAGGGGTA
The DNA here is from genome assembly GCA_004026545.1 of Mormoops blainvillei. Lineage (NCBI taxonomy): Eukaryota > Metazoa > Chordata > Mammalia > Chiroptera > Mormoopidae > Mormoops > Mormoops blainvillei. Next base: position 31,709 of record PVJD01003845.1, on the reverse strand, counting down.
GGAAGAGGCTGGGCCATGGCCGGGTGCTTGGGATTTTATTCAACGTGCAGCAGTGCAGGTTTTGAGCAGAGAAGTGACACGAACAGGCTGGGTTTTCAATAATCTCCCTGGTGACTTCATGCAACACAGCTTGGAGGGGAGTGAGCAGCGTCAACAGCAGTGGGAAATTTGGGAGACTCTCCTGTGAGTCCCGGTGAGAGATGACGGCAGTTCTGCCTAGCTCAGTAGCCATGGGGATGCACCTCAAGAGGCTCAGGCTACATTTTTAACTTGAGCAGTTTGCTGATGGACCGATTACATGTCGAGGAGGCCAAGAACAACTCTGTGGTCCTAAGTATGAATCTACTCGTATATCCACCTGCAGCGGGCATTTTTCACTCAACAAACTGTGGCCCTCTCTTCATGCACAAAGTTAGATTTCGGCCTCGTTCCTTTTAACTTGTTTATTGCATTCCATATTTTAGGTAGCTCACAATTTGTTGCTACAATATTTATAAATTCCCCATTGTCTGACACTTGGGTTTCTAATTTCTCACAGTTACGTCAACAGCACAATAAACGTTAATCCAATCATGTATGTCTTCAAGAAATTTTTTGAGCAGAATCTGGGCACACATTTGAGGGTTTCTCCAGGCTAGAAAGGGTGTAGCAAGGTGGCAGGGTACTCTCACTCCAGTGGGATTGTAGGTTTTTGCCAAAATATATTCCCACGGGTTCAGTGGCCACAGATGTGCCCGACCCTTGATGATCAGAGAAGCCCCCTCCCCTCCCCATCTTCTGAAGTTGCACGGTCACAGAGGGACCCCCACCTCCTCACTTCCTGCACCTTCCTAAATTTAAAAACTGCAGGGTTCCTGCAGGCTTTATGCTACCTTGTGTCTGGTCTTTAAAAACATGGAGTGGCATTTGGGGAAAGGGGACCAGGCCGCCAACTGTAGCTTGGATCTGGGAAGTAGCGGGATGCTCTTTGCAGATGGGTTTTCTTTCCTCTAAATGCACGCCCTCATTTGAACCCAAGTCCAGCAGGAGAGATTAGATCCTCATACCTGTTCTGACTCACAGCCTCCATCTGTCACAGAGAACCTTTCTTGGTAGAGAGAGGCAGCTGGGGAGGGAGGCAGAATTTAGCTTCGCTTTCTGTCCATTCTCCAAGTTCCCTACAATGTTTTTTTTCTCTCGGTCTGCTCTGAATCTCTATCCTCATCAGAGATGAACATCAACAAAAGAGTTTAAGAAGCAACACACGTGACGGAAGAATAATGTCCTTAATAGGAAAAAAGCTCATACAAGTTGAAAAAGAAAAAAACATGACCCAATTCCATTAAGTGGATGAAGGACGTGAAGAGGTAAAGCGATCCAGAAAAATCCAAAACGGCCAACAAATATACAAAGATGGGGGCCCTCACTCATTATTAAAGACAGGGAACTTCAACGGGAATATACTACTTTCTAACTCTCCGAATGACATAGATGGAAGAGCTTGATCATGCCCCGCCTTGCAAAGGTCAGGGAAAAGGACTCTCATACCCTAGGGAGGGGAGGGTGCAAACTTTGGGGAGTGCGGCTGGGCAATATCTTCTTCTAGAAATTTCTAACAATTCCATTTCTAGGAATTTCATACACACACACACTGGGTGGAGCAAAAGTAGATTTATAGTTGTGAGGATGTGAAACATAGTTTATTCTTGTATTCCTATTACTTATTAATTATTGTATTATTTTCCAGATGAACATTGTAAGAGTATAGATGTGTGTGTATATATGTATATGTGTATACATATGTGTGTGTGTCTGTGTGTGTGTGTATCTCCAGAGTATGAAAATCCTACGGCAGTGCTGTTTGTTACAGCAAAACTTCTGAAAAAAACCTGATCATGAATCACTAGAACATTAGTTAAATAAAGGATGATACAGCTATATAACAGAATACAGTGCAGCTATTAAAAAAAGAACAGGGCAGCTCTAAGTGTAGTAATATATTAAAAAACCCAAGGTACAAATTTAAGAAGAAAAGGCCAGTTTCCCAGCATAATGTATTGTATTTGCATATGACACATTCCTGGAAGAATGTATTAGAAAGCACAATACCGTATCTCCTCTATCAAATAGGGGCCCAGAATTAAGATAAAGGGACTTTCACTTTTGTGTACTTCTCCAGTGCTTTTGATAAACTATTACCATGTGCTGCTTTTATGGTTAAAACTTGTTTAAAGAATATTTAGCAGAAAGCAAATGCTTCAGTGCCAGACTTAAAATCTGGAAATTGGAGTATCAGAGTCCTAACCCCAGTTTGCATTCCATTTGTGGCTATGTTACACTGGGTTAATTCCTCAACCTCTCTGGGCCTGATGTCTGCATCACTGAACTGGAGATGCTGTGGGTTTGTGGGTGGTGTTGCCACTGTTGATGTTCTTTATGCTGCTGGTGGGGCAAACTGGGACAGAAACGTAAGCTACTTGACTGCTTGGCTCCAAAACGTGTTTTGTTTGTAAGTCATGTGTAAACATTGATCTGAGTCTTCAAGATCATGTCACTTATTTAGTTAAAGAAATAATAACGCTGCTTCCCCACCATGAAGGCGTATCTGGAGACGTGAAGAGGGCAATCCAATTTTCACCTAGCCTTCTGTTAATTCCACCTGTAGCCTCCTGCATGCTGACAGTAAAGAGCATTGCCTCCCGGGTTGAGGTGAAATACCCATTTTCCCTCCTGCCTTCCCTAAAGGTGAGAAGGTAATTGAGTCCATCTCTGTCTTGGGCAGGAGCGAATGGAGACTCAGTGAATGTCCACAGAGGAAATCCTTGAACACAGGAGGTATTACCGATAGAGACAAGAGAACTAGAAATGCCTAAGCACACAGGTGAGCAGCAACTGCCAAAGCAACAGAGGACATCTGCAGGATCTTTGCAGAGAAAAAGCGAAGAACTCGGCTTAAACAGCAACCACGGAGGGGAGGCCACCGTGGCTGGAGGAAGAAGCTGGTGGAGGAAGTGGGACTGCAGCTGGAAGAGGACAGAGGGGCTGCAGCAGCAGACAAAGATCATCTTGGGGAGTACGCTAGTTGAAAAAAAACGGTGGGGGGGCGCTCTAGTTGAAAAACAGTAACAATAGGAGAAAACTGTGTTCTTAAGATTATTACCCATTTGCCCTTCATTTTCAAGATGGAAGAGGCTGATGGCAGCAAGAAAAATGAGTAGTGGAGAACGAATCTGGGAAAGCTTTGTCTCTGAGGAATGCTGCTAGGTCAGGGATGTCCCCCTGGGAGTTACGTCATGGGAACCCTGATTAGAAGACACCCAGGTAGTCCCCAGCTCAGGTGCCAGGGCATGATGGAGAACTGGAGCTCGCCGTGGGCAGACTCTGTGTTTGATTTATCTCCACCCAAAGGAAGTGGCCCACAGTGAGCACATGGGAAGTGCTCGCTGCACAAATGAATGGTGCCCATTCACTTCAGGGCAGACAGCTGGCCTACCAGGGAAGTGAAAACGGAAAATTTGGGCCCTCTTCCTCATGTAAAAACTACCGGCTTACAGTTGGACATTGGCTAATGTGCAGTTGACAAACACTGCTACCAAAAGCATCCTAGCTACCATTCGCTGAGCCCGTAGCCCTGTCAGGACATGGTGAAGTGCTTCGTTATTTATGCAATCTTCAAATCTCATCTAGAAGGGGGTTATTATCGGCATCACTCTTCTACATATGAGGAAGGAGTTTAGGAAGGTAAAGATCTGCCCACGAATGCCCAGGCTGGGATCTGAAACCAGATCTGTCACCAAGATGCCCAAGACTGACAACGGCCCGCCTGGAGGAGGTGCTGGTCTCCCTGTTTTATAGACCAGAAGACTGAGCTCCTCCCACTGCAACTGCCCCTCCCGAAACCCCATGGGAAGGCAGGAGTTGCTACCTAGGAGTCCGCCACCCAATCTTTTTTAAAATTAATGTTTATATACCTAACTCATCCAGGGGAAACTCTTGTAATTTATGAAAACAGTCTCATTAAATACGTAAGCCACAGAGATAAAGCTAAGTATCCACCAACTCCCCGCTCCCCTTCCTCAGCGACGACACCGTCACATCAGTTTGCAGTCCCACAACGAAGAATTCGTAATTCTTTTTAAAGTGGAGAAGCCCCCCTCTGGCCTCCCCCGGCAGGGCCAGTACGTGTCAGCCCCAGCCGCTTTTTAGACGTAAGCTGTCTGAGTGAGTTATCTCGGAAACCATTCCCTGAGTGCCTGCTATGTGCCATGCGCTGAGCCTGAAGCTGCTCTGATTCAGAGAAAATCGACTCCCACTGGCAAACAGGCAACAAACACGAGAGCACACAGGCCGTGACGCATCCCAGCTCAGGAACTGAGACAGAAAGGGAGAGAACTGTTCTGACTGATGTGAGCAGAAGGGGGGGCATCTGGAAAATTGCTTGAAGAAATTAGTATTTGGATCCTAGTCACAATTATTTTTATTAGTAGGTTTTCTTGTTTATTGTCTGTACATCCTCCCCCCCATCCCCCCGCGCCGGTCTCCAATCTGTCACAGTGCCTGGTGTACTGCACGCACTCAATAAACATTGCTCTTTGTGTCAGTGATCTTATCTGATTCAACCCTGTGAGGAGGTACCGCTCTACCCCACAGAAGGACCTCAAGGCTCAGAGAGGTGAGGGGGTGGGCTGGAGGCCACACGGCCAGCAAGGGGCAGAGGCGAGTTAGACTCCAGTGGTCCAGAGTCCAAAGTCCTGCTCTTGACCCCAGCCGTTAGAAGACAGCCCTGATTGGCTGGACGAGAGGATCTCAGAGGGGATGGATACGGGACGGGAGAAGGAAACTGTAAATTTTCCAAATCGTTTCTTCAACCCCTGGAGTTGAGGTCTGGCTTTTTGAGGCTGGAAGTGGTGTGACTCTCCCGTCACTCCTCCCCACGGGTGCGTCCCACCCCTTTCTTGCCCTGATTCTCTTATTTAATTGTCCTTCTCGCCCAGCCTGCCTTCCCCTTCCCCATCCCGTCCAGTCCCCCAGGGCTGCCAAAGATGCCATTCAGTTGGATAATTAAAGTTCCCCTCCTGTTAGCATCTCGCTCCTGAGCCTTCCCAGCAGCTGTTCGGCAGGAGCGGGCCTGGGAGGGCTGGCCACACAAAAGCTTTGCAAATAATTGTGTCTACCACCCGAGTAAGTGTGTGTGTGTGTGTGTGTGTGTGTGTGTGTGTGTGTGCACGGCCAGCATGTGCGTGGTCTCACCCCACCCCCCTGGGTGGGGTTGCGGAGGGGGGGGGTGGTGAGGCCCGGATTCATTACAGATTTTTCTTGGTGTTGCTGAGAGGAGGGAGGGGAAGGAGACCAGATGGCAGACAGGCGGGTGGCGGTAGGCCCTGCCTCCTCCTGCTCTCACCAAGCAGATGCCCTCGGAACAAGGGCCCCAGAGGCAAAGGCAGGATCAGAGGGGGAAACTCTGTATCAATTAATGTCAAAGTCCTGGAGAGCTGGTGGGGGAGGGGCGGCCAGTTGGCTCTGGCTGGTGGGGGAGAGGAGAGAGCACTGACGGAGGAGGGGGCCATGGCCAGCCCACAGCCCACAAGGGGTTAACATAAATCCTCCCAGGGAGCTGGGAGAGAGGAAAGAATCACCCTCAGAAATCATCAAGGGCAGCACCCTGCTTTCACATGGGTAAACTGAGGCCCAGGGAGAAGAGATTTGCTGGAAGTCTGACATTAGCCCTTAGACTGGGGCTAATACTATTATTAGAGTTCTAATAGTAATAGATATGAGGTAACATTAGATGTTAGATAATAAATAATGTTAATAGGTGTTAGATAATACTACTAATAATATTTATATTCTTATAAGCAATAATACCAAAAACTTTAACAGCGATGGAATAGTTCTAGCCACATTGTTGAGCACCCGCTATGTACCATGTATTAGGCAGGCAATTTCTTATCTAATTTAATCTCCCCAGTGCCCTGATAAGCTAGGTCTTAAGAGCCTTGGTTTATGGATGAAGCAGCTGAGGTTCAAGAGGGCAGTGAGACCGCCTATAGTTGTGCAGCCAGTAAAGACAGGCCCAGGGTCTAACCCAGAGCTACGCCAGCAGAGGAGCTGACAGCAAGGCTTGTCCGGACTCCCCTTGGACTGAGGTTGGGCGTCGACTGGCTCAGAGTGGTAGCACTCTTAACCTCTCGCTTCTTTTACCCCAAAAGGACCTGAATCAAGCCCCAAGACCAGAATTCAAGTGCAAGCTCTTATACAAGCTGTGTGAGAGTGGGCAAGTCACTGAACCTCTCTGAGTTTGTTTACTCCTTTATCCTGTGATGTCGCCCGACAATGGAGGGTGGGTCAGTTTCTTCTGATAAATGCCTATCATAGGGTACCATTTAGGCATCAAAAATGATGAGGTGGACAGGTGATACTCAGACTGCAGTTTTAAGTTACAGAGGGTGGGGAGTTTGAAATTTTTTTTTAAATCCCCAAAATATTCAGGGTGGTTGTTATCTGATGCAGTCATCAGTCTTGCCCAGCCCTGGGTGCTGTGAGGATCCAAAGAGTCTGGCCCACACATGCAAGGGCCAGCTGTCTCTTGGGGTGGTGAGGGGAATGATAAGGTGTGAGCCAGGGTCTAGTCCACAGCTCGGTTAGAGATCCGGCCCTCCTGTGGGTCCAGTCAAAGTCATAAAGAACCAGTCTCCGAGGTCTGCTGGTGAGGGAAGGGTTAATGTGCAAGTTCATAAAGCTGACCCTGGGGTGGCCCACTTAGGAGACCATCTGCCAGCAGGCTGGCAGCTGCCAATCCCAGGCAGGCCCTGCCTCCTCCCAGGCTCCTCCCAGTCTCCTCCCAGCCTGCACAGCTCTGGGAGCAGCCAGCTGCCTCTCCCTGGCGTCCAGCTCTGGCCAGGGGATCTGGCCGGCAGTATCATCACATCAGCCTCCCTGTCACCAGCAGCACTGATAGAGGCAAGAGTGGCTGCAAACTTGTAACACATATAATATATAATATATAACGTAGATGTCTCTTATGATATATGTGCCAAACAGAACGCTTCTGTGTGTCATACATATCGCCTATAAGATGTGTGCAGCACATGGCACTCATAACATGTGCGTCACGCATGCTGCCTATGACGTTTCCCACACATGACATCCACAGCATATGTGTCATGTTTCCAGCAAGAGCATCCATGCCTGTTGTTTCAGACACCCATGACACACGTGACACTTCTGATGTGTCTGTCGCAGGTCACCTCCAAAATGTCACATGACTTCTGACATGTGCATTACGTGTGATCCCAACATGTGTGTCACACGTCGACCTTGTCACATGAGCCACATGCAATTTCTGATATGTGCCTCATGCACCGGTTCCCAACATGTGTCACATGTCGACCACATGTGGCACATGTCACCCTGACATACATCACACGACGGTACCGACATGTGTCACATGCCAGCTCCGACATGTGTCGGTTCTGACACGTAACACATGGCATTTTCAACATGCGACGTGTCCCCAGATTCAGACATGCGTTGTGCGTCGGTTCTGGAGTGGGGCACGTGTCGTTTTCTGGCATGTGCGCCATGTGTCGGTTCTGATGGGCGCCTCCCTTGTCAGCGCCTCACATGTCATTTCTGACATATGTGTCTCATGTCGGTCCCAACATGTGTGCTGCACCGCGGTTTGGGCGTGAGCGTCACACGATTTCAGCCTTCTTGTCATGTTGATTCTGACGTGTGTTGTGTGTGGCAATTGTGCTGTCGCTCATGTCTCTTTTGGCGTGTGTGCCATCATTTCACTTACAGTGTGCGTGCCCCACATGGCACTCGGCATGGGCACCACACGTGTTGCTCATCGCATATGTGCCACACATGACATGACATAAGCGCCAAGGTGAAAGAAGCTAGTTAGTGGCTAATCACTCTGATAACTACTGTTAAATACATAAACCATTCGGTTGACAAATAGAAATGTCAATAGAAGAGCAATCCCAGAACCTTTTAATTAGCATGTGAACATATATATTTGGTTAGAGGGCTCTGTCTTGTTTATCTCCATACAGCCAATAACTAGCAAGGACACAGAATGCAACTAATGCCCGATAACGTATTTCCTTAGAAGTGTGAAGAGGCTCTGTGCTAGATCCCCTAGGAGGGGTGTGTTAGCGAGGAGAGAGATTTGGCTATGCATATGTAATCAGAAAACTGTCGAGTTCTGTGCATGGCACAAACTAGGTACATGGTAAATATCTGTTGACTCAACCACTGCTAGAGTACTTGGCTACTGGGTGAGATTCAGGAGACAAGACACAGACCATCTTTGTAAAGGCAGGGCTCAAGGACCAGCATGCCCACTGCAAAGTCACAAGATACCAAGCTGAGCGGACACATCTGATGATCTCCTCAGGCAGGTGAGCTGAAGCAGCATGAGGAGGAGGAAGTGGGTGTCCTGGCTCTGTGTTTTGCCAGCAGGACGCCAGGAGGCTGCAGAGCCGATTTGCTGCAGGGATTCTGGGACTCAAGAGTGTGGACCACGCCAGCTTCCTCCTGCCCCGGAATACCTGAATGCCAGGCCAGAGGGGGAGGGCAGTGGGGACAGGTGGCCTCAGGGAGCCCCGTCCATGCTTACCACATCCCTTCCCAGCTGTGTCTAGCCTCTGTTAAGTTTGGGGGTGATGCATCATATCTGCAGAGTTGGCATGTTGCATTTTTAAAGAATTTCAATAATGAAATCACTGTGAGATGGGCAGACTTATGTTTTTCCATTTCACAGGTGAGAAAACTAAGACCAAGAGTTGCTTTTAATAATAACGGCAGCAGCAACAGCTATCGCAACAACGGCGTCAGTCAGATGTTACGCTAAGCGTCCCATGTGTGTTCACTGAAGCTTCACGGTGCCCTGTGAGGTGGGGAATATACCGCCCTCTATTTTGCAGATGGGGAAACTGAAGAGAGGTCAGCAGCTCGTCCAGTCCAGTCCTATCTGACTCCAGAGCCTATGCACTTAAACTCCGTGCTCTTCCACCTCCTTGTCAATCTACTAGTTAATTTATTAAGTAATAATTTGCATCTGCGTGGTGTTTTTTCATTTTCCACATACTTCCTATGTATCTGTGCCTTTGAGCTGTGCCATACTACTATAAGGTAAGTGGAACAAGTGTTCTCTTCTTTAGATACTTTGACACACAAAATATGGTGCCTGGAATTAAGAAGGTCCATTTTGCTCTGTTTGTACAGTACTTTGTACAGTATGTACATGCTTTGGACAGTACTGTGAAGTAACTCCTGCACTGTACTGCGTTTCACTTCCTGCAGCCAAAATAGGTGGGTGCATTTTCATCATCATCAGTTTGCGGTTGACAAACCTGGAGCTCAGAGAAGTGACAGCACTCATTCAAGGTCATGCGGCTAGTGAACAATGGCGCAGGGGTTTGAATCCCAGGCCCCTAACCACTGTCCCATGCTGCTACCCATCCCCTCTGTGTAGCTATATCTGGGTCCCAGGGAGGAAGGGGATGTGGGAAAGCTTCGTTAGGCTTGGGGCAGCCTGTAGTCAAGGACCACGTGTAAGTGGCTCGAGCCCACCTGTCCACTTGGGCTGCCCTCCGGTCTCTCCTTAGCCCGCAGCGACAGTGTCATCCAATTAAAGCCCTAACCTTCACGGCTCTGTGCCCTCATAGTCGTGCCCTGAGCCCCAGCCCCCAGGAATCTGTGGTATCCTTGATTCTCCCAGGGACACGCTGAAAGGACTGAGGTCAGCAATTGCGCGAATCGCTGACTATCGAAAACGAGGACAATTTTATATGTATGTTTGGTTCCCATTCCCCCTACTTGCTTTCCCTCAAGGGTCTGGCGTTGTGAGGCAGGCAGGCTCATCAGTGCTACGAGGGGAGGTCGCCGACTACCAATGAGATGTCTTCTCTGCGTGGACGTCTAGATGCGGCTAAGACAGTGCCCCCAGTAGAGCCCCAGAAGGAAGCCCTTCTCATGGGCTGTAGAAGGACAGAGGGACACTGGAATGTGCCTGCCCTCCCAAGGCCCCTCCAGGCTTGCAGTAATGGTCTGAATTCCGTCACTTTCATGGATGCCCTCCTGTTTCACAGCTCGGTGGGACCTTTGAATCTCTCAACCATGTGGCCTCAAAGTACTCCTAAGCAAACCATCATCAAGTACTGAATTCTCTTACCCCCATACTGCCGCCTCCCATTCCTACACCAACGACAGACGCCACTTATCGACCAATGCACTCTTTGCTACTGATCTCAGATATAGCCCCAGAACCCACCCCAACACAGTGCTTTCAGGCAGCTACTACCAGTTGTACCAATTTGTATCAACTGATTGACGCTGTTGATACTCTCTATGGAACTTTTTTTTTTTTTGGCCTTCCTGTCCTTATAGTTGCATATGTTTGGTTGACACTCTAAGGAATCTCTCTTTCTCTCTGAACTTTATTTTTGGTTGCTGAGTGTTAACTTCCTTAGAGATGGAGTTACCTGGGCACAGGCCCAGCTGCATGCATGCCTGTGTGTCCATTAAATGCAGGTACTGATCGAAGTGCCTCTGACCAGCAACCTTGGCTCCCATTCTGCTGAACTGTGGACTGATCTTGGCCAAGTCACTCGTCCACTCTGGACAATTTTGATTTTTTCTCCCCCCTCACATGTGTCAGTAAGACATGGTGTTGAAATCTTAACTGCTGGAGCTCTGCAAGCTTTGGTTTGAATCCTGGATCCACTTCCTAGCTGTGTCACCTTGGAGAAGTCACATAACCTTCCTGAACTTCAGCTTCCTTGCCTGTTAACTGGAGGTAGTTAATAGTATCCATCTCAAAAGCTTACAGGGCTTAAAGGAAATAATGCCAAGTGCAATGGGATAACCACCAACATCTCTTATCTCTTTATCTTGAAGGGTTATTCATCTTCACAGGTGGTTCGATAATCTTCGTGTTGGGAAGAGCACTTGTGGCATGAAAGGCATTTCCTGCTGGCTGATTCTTCTTCTGAGTGGCTGCCCAGTATAAGAGAGAATCATCAATACCGTGGGCAACCCCTCACCCAGCACTTGAGGTCAGCCTCATGGCCAGAGAGACCCTTCCCCTGCTACCTGAGCCCAGTCTTGGGGTAAGCCTCCCCAGAGTTGATCATCTAAAGACTTGAAAACAGAACAGTTAGGCCTCAGCTGTAACACCATGAGCTCCCTATCTTGCCTCCGGGAAACAAAGTGTGGGCAAGAAGGGAGGCTGTGGCAGCAAGTACACCTGGGCTATGATCCTAACCCTGATTGTTACAAGATGAGTGGTGACCTTGGCCATGTTGCTTAAACCCCCTGAGCCCCCCCTCCACCATCTACAAAATGGGGACAATGGTACTTGCTACTAAGGGCTGGGGTGAAGATACAATGAGATAATATCTACAAACTGCCACAGAGCTTAGCTTATGAATAGGGGATATCTAAAGTTGCACGGTAGTGCAACTACCTTGGAGGACCTTGGGCACTTGACCTGTTCAGACAGTCATTCTCTTTTTGACAGTATTAACGCCTGCCCTGCCTGCTAATTGCTAGTTATTTACAGATATGTCTCCCCTACTAGAATGTAAGCAACTTGAGAGCAGAGGAACTTTTATTCATTACTATGCCTTTATACAGTAGGAGCTCAGTGCTGAATGGAGATGTGAATGAACAGTCAGAAGAGTGATGTAACCTCTCTGCACAAGTAAAAAGATAGAGGATCATGGCAGTTGTGATCCCTTGTTTCTTATAAGAATGAGTATGTAGAATCATTTCCATCCCCACAGCAAAAGGCCTCCGATGTCTAGGCTGTCTGGGGCTGCAATGTTTTAGATGTCTTGGAAAGAACTGAGATTGGGAGACTAAATTCAACTGAATTTTATGCCTGCAAGATCTTGGAAAAGAAATGATCTGAGCTGCTATTTCTTATCGTCTATTAAATGAAATTAATAAACCTTATGTTCCCATAAATACAAGGAAATGGTGAAGGCACAAAGCGAATGCTCGACAAATGTCAGTTGGTTGGTTGGGAGGGGGGCGGGGATGGATGGGTAAACGGCAGGAGAAGATGGTTGGAGAACGGATGAAGAAACAAATATCTGGAGAACAGATGAATGGGTGGTTGGAATGATGAATGAAAGAGTGAAGAATGAATGAACGCAAGGTTTGTTGATCAGTGGATGAATGATGGGTGGATGGGTAACTTGGCAGTGGAGGGACAAATCAATGGATAAAGGAGTACCTGATGGGCGAATGTATGAGTGGACGGGTGGCTGGACTGTGAATCAAGACCTCAGACAGCAGGCAGTACTATGCCTATGAAGAATGAACTGGATTGCCTAATGGCTGCACCTAAACTGGTCAGCCTCCGGTAGGTATTGCTATTAGAAGCCCAAATTTCTCACTCCAGGAAGGCTTAGTCTCCTTGTCTCTCTCCCTTCCCAGGGAATCTTGCTGCCAGGAAAGCTGCTACATCAATGTGGCATCAAACTGCCTTGGTGAGTTTGCTCGCCCCAAAATAAAACAGCTGGGCAGTACCAGTGGATACAGGTCCTGAGCCCTGCTCTCTCGCCGGCATCACCGTGACACTGGGATGGAGCAGAAGGGAGCCACATATGGAGAAATGTAATTGGCTTGTCAGGAACTTCCTTGTCTCTGTATGGTGCTCCTAATTTTTCTAACCTTTCCTTCCCGTGCCGGGGGGACTACCAGAGCAGGTGTTCCCAACCAGCAGAGGATTCAAATCATCCACCTCTGACATCTCCTCGCTGTGTAAGTTTAGGCAGGTTACTCACCTTTCTGATCCATAATTTTCTCATCTACAAAATAGAAATTGTCATAGTCACAGGACGGTTGAGTGGATTAAGTGATATATTGCAGATAAAGCCTTTTGCTCACTGATGGGCATACAGTCAGTACTCAGAAACTATTGTTAGTAGCTATTATTAAAATGCTGACAGATGAAGTTGAAAACTTGACATTCGTGGGGCCACTGAGGCAGAGAAGCGAACCCTGCAAGCCAGGAGACCTGGGTTCTGATTCACTGTGTGACTCTGGGCAAGTGCCTTTCCCTCTCTGAGCCTTAAATTCCCCATCTGTATAATAGGGAATGGAACCCAGGAACTCGGAGATGAGGGGCTCTTGATTAGGGGAGTAATCCTAGTGTCTCTTTGCCCTCTCCCTCCACCAAACTGATTCTCTTTTGAACATGAGCCCGACTGTCCAAGGGCAACCATGCCAAACAGTCATACCAGAAATCAGCAGTCACCCAAGTTAGAGATTTTTGTCCTCTGTTACAAATGTGGGCACTGAGGCTCGCAGTAGGGAAGGGACTTGCCCAAGGTCATATAGTTAATGGATGATGGACTAGAATTCAAACCCAAGTTCGTTAACCACAGAGCCAGAGCTCATTCAACTATGCAACACGCCTCCCTTGGTATTCGTCCTGGCCACATGCGCCTGGCCAACGGGAGCTGATGCTTTCCTTAGGCTTGGGGGGCGGGGCGGGGAACAGTAACTAAGAGGGTGGTTTTGATGGTATCTTGCCCAAGCCATAAGACGGAGGTCCCTGTGTTTTTGACAGTATCTAGGGACACTTACACCAGTCGCTGGCTCCTGCCTTCAAGCCACCGCCAGAGACACTCTGAGAGCTGATTTGCTAAAGGGACATAAATGCTGTAGAATGGGGTGGAACAGCCAGTGCCCTGGGGTGTCGATGTGGGCAGCCGGTAGATGGCAATTCTATTAGCTCTTTTTCTCTTTTCTAGAACCCACTGTCTCTGGTTTTAATAGACAGTGAGATCTTAGGCAAGTCACTTAACTATGCTGGGCTGCTGGAGTCTTTCCATAAAATGAAGAGTGAAGGCAGGTAGGAGAGGAAGATGCTTAAGGCCAATCCGCACTCTTGTAGTTGTCAAGATGTCCTTTCTTTTGGGTCATACATAACCCTCCCCACAATCCGGGAGGTTTCTAGCCTCACGCTCCTCCAGACTCATACTGTTTGGGGGCCGTTTTCCCACAGTTTGGACCCTGCAGGGATGGGTTACAATGATGTTTCTTCCTAAGGCTCCTGAGCTCGGGGTTCCCCTTTCAGTTGTGGGGTCCCACACCAATCTATCCACCCCCTTCCCATCACCATTAAAGGGACGTTTCTCTAAGAGATTCTCCACGTAGGAGAAAAACACAGCACACACCGGGGCAGATGAAAGGGGCAGGGGGCTGGTACCCGCAATGATAAGGCATCAGGAAGGGAGGGGGTTGGTGGGGGTACAGCTGGTCAGCGACCACAGATGGCCACGCCATCCCGCCCCCTGCCTGGTGGATCCATGCTCAGTGCACAAGCTCTTGGAGTCAGAGACTTTGTCCCCCGGTTGAATGGGGACACTAAACTTGGAGTCAAGAGACCCAAGGTTTATTCAGGGTCTTTATAAGATCTTGAGCCTCAGTTTCTTCATCTACAAAATGGACATAAAACTGGCACTTACTGTTGTGAGGATCAAATGAGATCAATAGCTACTGTTTAACTACACCAGCAGCAATAGTAACAATATACAATTATTTCATGATGAGACTTTAGGCAAGTTATTTCCCATTTTTGAGCCTCACCAGTCCTGTTTGTACAATGGGAATAAATTAATTTTTCTGCCTTCTTCCCCAAGGAACTCTGAGCAGTATAATGTCTTAGGATGGGCTGTCATTTGGTCCATATCTCAGCTATTGCCCTGATGTCAACTTTCTGACGCACCACAGAATGCCCTGCGCTCCGTCTGTGCCTGTCTCGTCATCTACGAAATGAAGAAGCTGGGTTTGAGTTCCTCAAAGTCCCTCCAGCTAAAGGCCACAGCGAGGCGATGCCAGTTTATAAGAACCTAACCATCGGGAGGTGCTATTACAAGAATGGTTTGCTGCTGGAAACGAGTGTCCCACGGTCAGTGGTGCTCTTGAGCGCATCCCACACTACTGCCAAGATAGCCACTCCCTGTGAGAGCGGGCTGGGCCCCAGAGGCACCAGCCACCTGGCTGCGGGGGGGAGGCTGGCCAAACAAAGGCCTCCTTATCAGCTGGAAGCTCTGAAATACGATCCCAGAAACAGGCAGAGCAGCTCGCCTGCTCTGCTAGACACAGGCTGGGTACAGATGGTGACTCATCAGGATCCCCAGGCCAGGCTTCGCGCAGCATATGCCACAGGAGGTCTTTGTGGGGCACGGTGCCATAGCTCATGGGGGGCGGGGGCAAGAGAGCGTGGTGTCTGGTCACCTGATCACAGCAGGGAAGTTCAAACATGAACCTTGATGTTGGGCAAACACCACTTGCTGGTACACAGAGCTCATTCACCCAGGCTGACTCAGGCTACGGACCTCTGTGGGTCTCAGCCTCCCTACCTACAAAATGAGGAGATGAGTCAGATCAGTGGGCCCTAAAGATCTTTCGATCTCGTACTCAGTAAGAGATTTTGAGAATGAAACCCCCATGTAAGTGTATGTACTCACAAATTATATATACACACTATTGTTCCAAAACATTACACATATTATAAAACATATCCCTCACCCCTCCACATGTGAAGTGAGGAGACTGGATAGTCTCTAAACCCTTTAGCTCTAAAATTGTGGTGCCGTACCTCTGTACATCTCTGAGTTTCCTCATGTGCTTACATCCCTGCACGCTCTTGGTAATTATTCATTCAACAAATATTTAAAGATCTCAGCCATGGCCCACTGCCCTAGGAGCTGACATACGGCAAGGAACAGGACAGACATGGTCCCTGTCTCTGACCTCAGTAGTTCAAACAGTTCTAAAAGGAAATAACGTTGCTGTTGTCAAATATTGGCAACTCCATAAAGTTCACACTATCAGGCACGAAAGTGCTTTGATAAAGGGAAAGTGTTAAGATTCATGCATCTAGCAACATTTGTTTGGTCCTCTGCTATGTATCAGCTGGGACAGATACGCCAAAGGTCGCATGGACAGTCCCAGTCCTCACGAAACTTATAGCCTATTAGGAGAGGCACGCTTCAATCAGCAACCCCACAATCAATATAAAACTATCCACATGACGAGAACCAGGAGGGGTACTACAGTGATAAGAAAGTCTGTAATGTGGGGTGTGACCCAGCCTCAGCATTACGGAAGGGCTCCCTGAGAAAGCAGCACTTGAGCGGCGATCTGAAAGTACCACGGGTGTAAATTAGGTGCCGGGGAAAGGGGAGCTTTCCCGGCAGCATGTGCAAAGGCCCTGAGGCAGGAAGACCATGGGAAGTTGGAGTAACTAGAAGGAGTAGGGCGCAGCAGGAGGGGAGGCAGTGAGGGGCACTATTTCAGAAATAACCTGGGGAGGGGGCAGGAAACGGACCACGAAGAGACTTTAAGCCGTGGCAGAGAGCTGACTCTGCATTCTGTAAACCAAGGGATAACGACGGAGGGCTGTAGGCGGGTGAAGGGTGTGTGTCTGACTTGCTTTTGAACGAGGTTCTTCTGGCTCAGCGTGGAGCATGGGCAAGCAGGTAGGGAGAGCGTTGTGAGATGGGATTACGACAGCGGCGACTGCCTAGATTGGACATAAAACAAGGTGAGCCAAACAAAACAAAAACACCCACAACCTTAAAAGCCAAACCACAGCAACAGAAAGAGAAGAACGTTAACTACATTCTTCTGCTGCGATCGGGCAGACCGGAGTTCACGTCCCACCTTCATCACTTCCAAACTGTGGGACCTTGAACAAGCGACACTCCCCTCCCTGGTCTCAGTTTTTCCTTCTCTGTAAAGTGTACTAAACTACAAAGATGTCAGTTATGAGCTCTGGGCTCCTATCCCAATTCTGGCCCCGACCAGCCACGTGCTGTTGAGCAGGTCGGTTCCATTCTCTGTGTCCCCGTTTCTTCACCGGTAAAACAGGGTTTTAAAAATACCTGTCTCCGAGGGGGGATTGTGAGGATGGAATCAGATAACAGATGAAACATGCTCAGCACAGGGCTGGGCACGTAATAACGTAAGGAGCTCAGCACACACGCTCCCACGTGAGGAAGCGCACATGCACCACGGATGCACGTACTTCAGGCCCCGGCAGCGCCTCTCCTCCCACAGGAGTGGTGACTGTCTTGTAAAATTCCAGCTACCTCGCGTAAGCTTAACTTTTAATGAAGCCAGGGAACAGTGATCTGGTGTTTCTGCTCAGTGAAGCTGTCAGCAGGATGTAAGCCCTGGGAATCCGGCAACTAGGGGATTTTCCTGATGAGAAATATTTGTGTCCGAAGGATCTTAATATTTGTTTGGAACAGACACGTGTAGATGTGAATTAGTTAATGACTGTTTTAGGGTTCAGCATGGTTCCTGTATTTGGTTTGGCTTTGTCTCTATGACATCTTAATTCTGTGTTTTATTTCACGGAGTTCTGCACACAGGCCGTGGTATATGGGAGCTCCCTCAGGAAAATCTCAAATGGAGGTGGGGGAGAAAGGGAGAGACAGGGCAGGCTGTGGCTTCCAGGGTGTTGCGGATGTGCAGTGAAGGGGGCTGCTGGGCGAGAGGGGCAGCCTAGGTGCGCACGCACAGATGTGAGTGATGCATCAAACTTTCACCGTCATGGGGAACAAGATTTGCCACTGCTATTTGGAAGTCTAAACAGCATCTTTTTCAATTTCCTAATCTGATTGATCACAATCAGAGAGATTATAAATTTCATGCTTGTCCAGAACACACAGAGGCTCTGCTATTCAAAGTCATCCTTGGCTGCATTAGAATTGGGAGACGGGAGCCAAGAGAATCAGATCAGACCCAGGACTCTGACGGAGAGGGCAGAAGCCCCACTGGGACCCCCTCCATGTTCCCAGCCTAGGGGCTGCGGACCTGGGGAGGCCTTAAGTGGTTTGCAAGGCACTGCTTCGTCTGTTTCCTGCCTACATCTACGAATGTCTTCCTCTCACTCACTCTGCTCCAGCCCACTGGCTTCCTTGCTGTTCCTCAAATACACCCTGCATGCTTCTACCTCTGGGCCTTTGCACATGCTGTTCCCTCTGTCTCAGATACTTTCCTCCAGTTATCTTTACAGCCCGCTCCCTTCCTTCATTCAGGTCCCTGACCAGTCCATTCAACACAGCGGCCCCTCCCTCTCCCTCCACCGCTTTCCCGTTTGATTCTTTTCTAATGTGCTTATCGCCACCTGATCTTACTTGTTTCTCCTTGCATAAGAACAGGAACTTCATGCTGGTCACTGCTGTACCAAGTAGGAGCTCAATAACATCGTCAAATGAAAGAAGGTACAACGTCATTTTTTAGCCACGTGCTGCTTCTTCCGCGTTATGCATTCATTCCCCTGCGGTTTGTCTTCAACACCTGTGGGCTCACTCTGACCCCCCGACCGCTGGTGGTTGCTCAACGAATACGGCTGAATTTAGTTTTAGCCAGAGATAGACCATGAAGGACAAGAAACCCAATGGCCCACACTAGCTCTGCGTGCCTTTTTTTTTTTTTTTTTAAGAGAGAGAGAGGGAGGGAAACATTGATGTGAGAGAGAAACATCAGTTGCCTCTTGCATGCCCCGACTGGGGACCTGGCCCACAACCCCGCCATGTGCCCTGACCAGAAATTGAACGAGTGACTTTTCAGTTTGTGGGATGATGCCCAACCCACTGAGCCATACCAGTCAGGGCTGCATTCTTAAACCAGTCACAAGGAAGCTGGAAATTTTATATTATATGAGCAATTCCCTTCCATGGTCCTCCTTTATCAGTACTATGGTCCCCTAACAGGTAAGGTCCCCCCAGAGAGTTTAACCTGCTTTTCTTGTAGGAAAAAAAAAAGATCTTCCTTGAGACTCTACTGGCAATAAAGGCCTTATTCATTCTGATCATCCCTTGCATTTGTTGGTAAAACTGACGAAATGGGTGAATCATTTCCACTTTACAGATCAGATAACTAAGGATACTGTGTGACTATAAGCGTGGGCTTCCGTGCCTCACAGAGGGCTTCTCCCTCCTCTAGTTTTCCACCTCCCCGTCTCTATTCCTCCGTACATGAGACAGTACTTCAGACTGTCTGCCTCAGGCCACGTTCTCAGGTTTGCGAATACGTTTCCGAGGCCCTCAAAGGGAGACACTGAGTTTCGGTCATGTTTTTCCTCGCTGATGAGCCTGACATGTAGTACTAATAAAAACATAATTTATTGTTAGTAGTAAGAGCTAACACTGACGGAGTCCTCACTGTGTGCCAAACAGCGCTTTCCAGAAATCAGTGCATTCGGTCCTCACAGCAGCTCTTGGCGGTGGCTACTACTGTTAGCCCCATTTTGTGGATGAAGGAACCAAGACTGGGAAGGTCAAGATGTCTGCCAAAAGTCAAGCAGCCGGTAAGCATTCGCGAAGAGTGAAAGGAAACATTTCTTTTGATTAGTGTGCCACTGGGGCCTGTCAGATTTTTCTTCAAAGGTTCTACACATCTCTAGTGGCTCTTGGGGGAATGCCAAAATCACACTCTCAAATGAACCTAGAGCAGCGGGGTGGTCAAGCGGCAGAGGCCAAGGGACCCTGGCTGTCACCGCCAGGCAGCCCGAGCCCAGGTGGGCAGGGGCACGGCACTCCCTCCGACGGTGTCTCGGCGGGTAGCTCATGTCACTGTAATAAGCTTGATGGCTATGGTGAGCTTGGTCTGTGCTGGGCACGATGCCCTGCTCCGTATATGAGTCACCTCATTCGGGCCTCACTCCAACCCTATCCACTGAGTACTTCACAGATGGGGACACTGAGGCACATGGCGGTGAAGTGACTAGCAGATTCCAAAGCCGGGAAAGAGAAAGTAGAATTTCAGCCTGAGTAGTTCTGACTTCAGAGCTCAAGCCTTTAACCTCTCTGTTTTCTCTACCTCAGAAACACTCCTCACACTTCAGAGAAGGTCTTGGTAAGAAGCAATTCCAGAACTCCGGCTTTGTTAAGCCCCTGAGAACTCTTGCACCTCACAGGAAAGTAAGCCTGGAAGAAAGAATATTTTTAAAATTTACGGTGCCCCTGCAGCATGCCTGAGGGCTCCTGGAGCAGAAGGCACGCGACCCAGGCTTCTTCCCTCGTTAAAGGAATTAAGCTCTCCAGGAGAGTTCCCCCTCTTCACAGCCTGAAGTGGGCGTGGCACTCACAGAGACTCGCAGGGGGAGAAAGCGCTTCCAGGTGGCATTTAGTCCAACCTCCTGGCCCCACACCCGCTGACATGTCTGGTCTCCCAGCCAGCCAGACGTCTACGTGTAGGGAGCTTCATCCTGATGCCAGCAAGAGTCAAATCGACCCGCAGCGTGTGTGTCCCTGGACTGCGCAGATCAGCATCCCCAGCGTGTCAGGGCTGGGGGTGGCGCTGGGAGGGAGCTCGCCTGTTGCTGGGTTTGGACTGTGTCTACACACCCAATTAATGCACCCAGCCTTCACTGGACAACCCGCCGCAGCCCGGGTCTCTGAAAGAGCACACCAGCAAATGAGCACAGCAGTGTCGGACACCGCCTCCTGCCGGCCCCTCTACATCGCTCAACAAATTTCACCTTTCAGGAGGAGAGGTTTGACCGGAGCAATACCATACCCTTCCCAGAGAAAAGCCTTCGCTCATCGGCAAGGGAGGCACTGCCCGTGAGCCCTGATATGCTGGCTCTAAAACAGGCTGTCGGGAAGTCACCTCCCAGCAGCCCTTCACTCTGCTCCTGAGGACAGAGTCAGCACAAATGCGCCAACTGATCTCTTGGCATGAAGGAGAGTCTTGAATTAAATGGTTCAAAGGCATTTTTCCTGACTTACAATTTGGCCGTCTTTCCCTTTATGCAGTAAAATCTCCAATAGTTTGGAATTTATTATCCTTGGGACAGGGACTGGGCTGAAGTCTGCTTCTGGAGTATTCTGAATAGAAAAGCTTTTCGAAGAAAATTAATAGCTTGCCAAAAGAACTGTAAAGGAAATGCTCACTCCATGGTAAGGAGGCCCCGTCTCTAGCCCTTTACCAGCACGCATGTATCCACAAACAACTGATATGCTAATTACAAATGATTTTTACATGTTCATTAAGTTCTTACCTACTATTAGTCTACATGATTATTACAGTTTGAGCTGGCCCCAAACACTAGGTTTTCTACTTTGAGCCTAAACTTCTTGGGTACAAACTTTTCCGGACTAAGCAATTAACAAAGATAAGTAATTAATGCCAAGGAAAATGACTATATTCCTTTGGTGGGGACAAAAGAAGGGGGTCTCTTACACTCCAAGTATCTTATTGATTCATGCTGCTCTCTTTTGACTACGGTGACCCTACCTCCTGGTTTGGCCTGGGATAGTTAGTCCCCGTAGGCCTCCCATCCTGGAGGAGCTACTCACAGCAACCCCTTTTCACTCTTGATAGGAACCACACATTATATAGTCACTCTAGATTTGATGGAACTAGGGATTAAAATTGTGATTTTCAAGGAGTTTGAGCCTTCTCTAGACTAGTAGCACCTGGTTATCTCTACACAAACTGAAAGAATGCTCCACGAAGACGTTGTACCAATCTTTGCTGAACCCAGTTAAGCCCTCAGCAGCCCCCGCCCCCTAGCTGAGTCAGATCAGAAAGCAGCTCACTTTCCCTTAGGGCGGGAGTTATGGGAACACTCCCACTTGGTGTGTGTGGATTGCACCTCGATGTAATTGCCTGTCAGGAGTTGAAATCCCACCATTTTCATCGTAGGCAGTAGTGGCGGGGAGACACGGGTGGGCCTGAAGAACACAGGGCCGGGGGGAACCGTTGTTTCCTCCGGCCCTCACAGCGCTGAGCTGCTTGTGTTAGAGGGGATGTCCGTCGAGCCGTCGCTAGGCCTGCTCACTGTGGGAAGTGCTTCGCAGGGCTCGCTCCTCACAGCTCACTGCCTCGGACGGCTACTATTATTAGTTCTATTTTCAAGCTGACAGAACAGGCTCAGCAAGGTACAGCCACTTGTCTAGGACACTCAGCTTAAATGACAGAACCAGAGCAGGAACCCAGGTTTGTCTGAAGCTCAAGTCTGAGCTGGTAACCACTAGAACACACTGCCTCCCACTCCGCTGTACTGTTCTGACATTTGAGTCAGGCAGATGCTTGCAATTTGACACATTATAAAGCTATTGCCTCATTAAGTGTGCCTCACAGAGGGGAGGAGGGGGAGGGAGAGGGAAGAGGGGATGCATTGCTCCTAGTGCTTATATGATCTATGCACATCGCTATGAAATCAATGAATTGAATGTACGCGTCTATCATGGTACTAAATTATCTGCAGAGATTGACTTAAAATATCCCGGGGAAGTTCATTCAGGGGAAAGCCCTCATCTATAAACAAATATTAAGTGTGTAGCCAGCAGAGCTGGCTGATGCTTCACCCGCCTCCTCCCCCATCTCCCTGAAGACAGCTACGGGAGCAGGTCTGCCGACTGTGAACAGGGCTGGACTCGTGGAACTAAACAACATTTCTGATGAGACCAAGTCCCCAGGTTGCCTCTAGAGGAAGCCGCTGGGACGCAGCTGATGCTGTGCTGGTGTCTCGGTTGCTTCCCTTCGTCAGAACTCTGCTGAGGAACATGGTACGTTTGCCCTTAAATAAGCACAGAACATTAAGGAGGAGGCGGAAACGGACCGTCCTTAGATGTGGCTGGCTGGGGTGAGAATGGGGATGATTTAGGGTTTCTAGGCAGTCTGTTAAAAGACAACTCAGAACCAGCCTTTCCTGAAGACTTGAATACAAATGCTTCCCACTCACGCTCCACCCCAAACCAGGGGTACCGGCTATAAAGCTGGAATCTGTTCTGCGGGGAGGCCACACCTGTTACTGAAGTACTGAGGAGGACCATGTCAGCATGACACAGTGGGGGGCTTAGGGCTCGGACTTTCACCTCAGGGGCAGAGAGCCAGAACATTAAAAGGCCCCCCGGGGTGAAACAATAACCCGTGTGCGGAGGGTTGGCTATTGTGAGGTTCTCAGATGGAGTAAATTGGGATTCGCACAAAGATACAAAAGCGTGAGAGTTGGAAGACCTCATGGGGAATTTATATGACTGAGAATGTGATGGAGAAAGGAGTATGCCATGACAGACTGACCGGCAAAGGGTTATGGTACTGAGCCAAGTGGACATCAGGCGTGCTTTTCAGAATTAAAATACCACTCTCCTCTCCTGGTACCCCTGACATACAGGAATGACTCCGGATCAAATGCCACACTTCTAGTTTCCAATGAAATTCCCTCTAGTCCCTTCCACAAGGACATATTTTTTGGCCAGTGCAGCACCTGACATGCCAACAGTAGGTGCTCTCCAAAGGTGGAATGGATGGCAGGAGCCCAGGAAGACAAAACCGCTGACGTCAAAACTCTCTACGAAGAGCCTCCTTCCAAGCAGAGAAACATCAGCTTCTGATGGCGGTGGGTGGTATTGTTCCCCTTCTGCAGCCTGTGTCAGAGGGGTCCTCTCCCTCCCATCCGCAAACCCTGGCTGCTGCTGCTTGCAGCCCACTACATCTGCTGGCCTGTCACCCCACCCACCCATTCCCAACGTGGGACACCCATTTTTCTAAAGACCTGGATGAGCCAGGTCCCTATCAGACCCTGAGAAGTTCTCCAGTCTGGGTTTGATTTCAGGTATGTTTCCGGATCAGTCCCCCGCCCCACAGCCACTGCAAAGTTCAGATTCAGTTGTGCCAGAACAGGCATTCTGTCTGAGGCACTTTCCCAGACATGTTTTCAATCTGCTCCCTTAATGTAGCCTGCCAGGATTAATACATCCTCCAAGTGGTCTCCCCTGGTCCACTTCTCTCTTTATCTCCCACCAAACCACTCATCCAACACCAGCAAATTATGAGTTTCTGTACATACTGCCTTGATTTTCCCTGACAGAGGGCACAGCCTTTTTCCTTTCATTCTCGAACTCCTCAAAATTGAACCATTCCTGATAAAGAATGGGGTTTTCTCTACCTTGGAAGGCTTCTGTTTTGCTCAGCCTTCTCTCCGTTCACCCCTCACCCTCTTCTCCCTCTTTCTGCATCCTTTTTGCTTCTTCCCTTATCTTCCCCCCAACACACTATGTCCACCACCATCTAAGAATCTCTTCTCATGCCTGAATTCAAAGCCATCCAGCCTTTTTGAAAAACCAGATAAAACTCTTCCCAGGCCACCTTCGTGATCTCGGAAGGCTCCTCCCTGACTCTGGAGCTCAGAATCCTGGTTTTGGATGCTGGAGAGAAGTTAACAGCAGCAGCAGCCAGAAAGGCAGAGAGGAGGGTGTTATCTGGGGTGTATTTGGGGGAACAGCATATGGGCTTTTGTCAAAACCTTCAGAGCTCACTAGTTTCTGAGCTGAGTATAGAAATGTGCCACTATCTCTGAACACTGCTTGGGCTGGATGAACCCTCATCTTCTCATTTCGTACCCAGCCCCCAGCCACCTCAGTCCACCATTCCTCCCCCACCCTGTGCTCTGAGCTCTGTGATACCAAGAAAAGTTTCTCAGTCAAGTCGTATCCCACCCACACTGCCCAGCCTAAAGCAAGCAAAACCTCTTGCATAGAAACTGCCAGGTCAGCAGACAGTTGTGTTGCTCCTTGCTAAGGACTCCCTGTCCCTTCTCACCAGCTTCCACCTCGTACAAGCAATTAGTTCCCATGTTCCAGCGGGGGAGAGCGAGTAGTGAGGGAAAAACACAGGCACTCTGGCCCAGCTGCCTGCATCCACCCCGCAGGGCTCTGGGGCACAGGCCAGAAAGGAGGAGCAGCACGGTCTCCCCTCTTAAGAAGGAGGTCATTACCTTGGCAGCGGCTTGCGGGCTGTAATACTGGCAACAATGATGCTCTCAGGACGTGGGGTGGCCACAGCTTTAAAGGTTCCTCGCCAGAACTTCTCAAAAAGCTGCTTCTCGCCTTGCTGAACGCTCGCCATAGCCAACCCAAAGGGGCCGGACGCCCGGGCGCTGTCCGAAGTGCTGAAATGTTGGTTCCAAACCGGGGCGCACGGGGCTGTGGGCTCTCTCCGCCTGAAACCCAGAGGGGTGGGGTGGGAAAGATCGGGGTTCAGGGCGGGGGATGGGGCGCCTCAGCCCGGCAGGCACGGGAGAAAGAAGGGTTGTCCTCTGGCTTTCTTCGGCTTCTGGGTCGGCTCTGGGCTGCGCTCTGAGCTTGCTGAGCTTCCGCGCCCCAGTTAGGGAAGGGAAGGCTGGCTTTATCGGCGGCGCCAGGAGAGAAGAGGCATCGGGGTCGTCTGTGTGCGTGCGTGCGCGTGTGAGCTCAGGCGCGCCCGGGTTTTGTCTCTCACACAACGTGACGTTGAAGGGGAGGCTGGTCGCGAGAGCTGCACTTTCCTCCCCCCCACCCCTTCGTCTCTCAGTCTCTCCGCCTCCCCACCAACTCCCGCCTCCTCCGGCTCAGCCTCCTGCCGTTATCTGCATAACAAAAGCCCGCAGATCCTGGGAGGAGAAAGGGCGGGGCATGCGCTTGTCACTGAGGCCGGAGGCTACGGAGTTGCAGCTCTAACCCCTCCGGGAAGCCATCCCGGCACCAAGAGCTGAACCAGGGAGTAGACCCTCCTCCCCAGCCCTCTCTCCTCCCCCACCACTGAGGGCCTTCCCCTGTCCTTCCTGGGTGTGATCTGGGCCAGGCCACCTCCCTTCCCAGCCCCTTCGCAAGTCCTGTAGCGGATCTCCTATTGAAGGGGGGAGTAAAAAACTTAACCTCTCCGCCCAAGCCAACCTATGCAACCCGCCCCCACCTTCGCCAGTTCTGAGAGGGACTACCTAGGCCGGAAAGGGGGGGGGTCCCCTGCATTTTTCTTTACGCCTGAGCGCCTCGAGGTCCCCACCACCCAGAAAGTGCCATTTGATGGACAATCCATCACCAATTCGGCTTCTCGCCATCTGCCGAGCCACGACCCCCGCCCGCAGAGGGGCGCAGCGTTACATCTGTGCACGCGGCGCCTTTGTGCCTCACAGCCAGCCAGTCCAACGTCCCCGCTGCCAAACCCGTCGGCAAGAAAGAGGACCCCCTACCCCACCCCACCCCCTCCACTCCGGGGGAATTCGGCTGTAGCCACTTTTCTTAACACAGCTTGTCTCGGGAGAGGAGTCCAGTTTGAGAAAGCGTTTGAGGGAGGGATTTAGGGGGATATCTGAGGATTACGGTGAGATAGTTACTTTTCGGGCTCTCTCCATTTTATACTCCTTCCCAGTTCAACCCCAATCCCAGAAAGTGGAAGCTTAGAACCACAAATAAACCCTAGAGGCAGAGGGTCTTGGCATAAGAATTTCTCTACTTCCACCCCCAGGGTTTTCATTAAGAAAAAGGGGTAGATGTAGGACCCCGTAGCTCATGTCTCCCTTGGAGCCCTTCAATTTCGGCAGAGCTACTATTCCCACTACCCAGGCTGCAGACTCCTGGAAGGAAAACTCGCCAAGTTTTAAAGGCCTCCAAGCGCCTGGCACCGGGTCTCCGCCACAGCGCGGATAAACCCATGCTCTTCCTGATGCTGACAGCTGTAGCGACCCAGGTACCTAGGCGGCAATGTGAACTTCAGGAATTCTTTGAAAGGGAACAGGAGGGGAATGGGGCAGAAAGGGGAGAAGGAATGTAGAGTGAATAAGATGGGGGAAGAGAAGGAAAAAGAAACCTGGAGTAACCGCGTATTGCCAGAAGCGCATAAACGTCCGATATGCCATATGTACGTGTGTTTGGATATTTGTGTGCTTGCTCCTCTGAGTGCCTGGGAGCGCTGCTCGCTCTGCAGCGACCTCTTCTGGCCGACCACTAGAGGTGCATTTGCTGCCGTTTTAAAGCGGGCTGCTGCTGCCTGGAGGCGGGGTTAAGGCTTCGGAGCTTGGAGCTAGAGACTGAATTCCACCTCTCCCCTCCCCTCCTGGCCCTCGAAAATCCCGCACTCCCGTTTGTTCTCAGGTCCTATTTCCCACCCCGACGTTGTCACTTTACACGCCTTTGGGAACTGGCTCCTTAAGTAGCCCGGGGCATTTAAAATCGTATTTAGTCAGGCCACTTGGGGTGGGAGCATCGTGGAAGAGGTAGCTGGGACCCTAACCCCACAAGATCACTGAACATTTCCGGGCCTGGTTCTGTTCTAAGTTCCTGAAACACTGGTAACGTTTCCATCTGCATAACACTGCCTCATATGAAACCTAAACAGTAGCCCAAGATACCTGAGGAGGTGAAAAAGTTATGTTGGATGGTCAAGTGACTTGCCTGGGATGATTCTGTTCACAGCAAAGGCAGCCTGTGAAAAACAGCTGTGTTTTTGCCTGGGGGATGGGAGTCCTCAGGACAGAACGCATTCCCTGAGGGACTGTGTAAAAACTATCAGATACCCATGAGCACATGGTGTTGAGACTTGTAAGTTGGGAGTCTTGAGTAATAAACTCAGGGCCTCAAAGCCAGACTTCCTGGGTTCAAATCCCAGCTCTGCCATTTCTTAGCTGTGATCTTGGAGGAGTGATGTCACTTGTCTGTGCCTCTGCTTCTTCATCAGTAATATAAATTCCATAAAAATTAAATACCTTGTGTTTAAGTAGGTTAGCTATAAGGATTAAAGGAATTACTGCGTGCACAGGTCATAGAATAGTGTTTGGAACGTAGTTTACTAAAATATAAAGGTTATTATTCTGGGGTCAGCCAGAACAAGGGCACAAAGCCCAGCTCTTCCCCTTTTTAGCTGGATGACCTTGAGCTAGTTTCTAACCTCTGCCTCAGTTTCCCCATCTGCAAACTGGAGATAATAGTGCATGTTTCATATGGTGTTGTAAAGATAAAATGGAATGACTATTGCCTCCAAAGATCAGCACATGTCTGGTTCGCAGTCAATGCCCAGTGAATGTTGGCTATTACTGTAGATGCTTTCGGAGTCATTGCCTGTTAGGACGTTACGTTAAGCCACATTTGGTTCAGGAATCATTAGATGATGCCTAAGCTTGTTTCGGGCACAGTCCTGGGCATGGAGAGTCTGATGATAAACGAGACATGGTCCCTTGCCTGAAGGAGTTCACGGTCTAATTCACCTTCCAGTTCCCCACTGCCTACCATCTGTCCCCTTTCCACCTTATCAGATTTGGAATGCCAACTCACGCCAACTAGCAGTGGCTATCCAAAGAAGGTGTTGAGAAGGACTTGGAGACCATGTCCCAGAAAGGGTGCTGTGACGGACCAGTGACACCTGCCACTGGCACAGCACAGAGAGAAGTAGCAATTGTGCCACATGTGACTTAGAGGTGAGGTCTGGCTTCTCCAGTGTGACTGGAACTCCAGTTCCTTCATCAGTTTATCAAAATATAACCATCTTGGTCTCATTCCTTCAGGGCACTGCTGTTTTCCCCCAATGCCAGCAGCCCGCCCCATGAACTGAGACCACGGTCGATGTGCTGGTCAGTGAACACAAACACGTGGCACAACTGCTGCCTATCCTCTGTGCTGTGCAGGTGGCAGACATCACTAATCCATCACAGCACTCTTTCTGGGACAAGACCTTAGAATCCTTGCAACACATTCTTCAGATAGCCACTGCTAATGAGTCGGAGTTGGCATTTCAGGTAAAATCAATTTGCCACCCAGGTCTAGAGGGAGCTTCTTTTTCTGATTGGGGCTGTTCTTTCATTTGAAAAAGAGGAGATGAGGGAAAGGGATTCTAGGATTTGCAAATCCAGGCACTGCAGACCAGGAGTTGAGATTCTCATGCATCCTTCTACCTAACAATCCAAAGAGGCAGCCCCTCAAGTTCAGAGAAAGAGCTGACTCTCCTCCTGGGGCAGGTCGAACCCCACCTCACTGGTGTTACTATGTTACCTGGGGCGAACCCCTTATCTCTCTGTGTCCACGAGTTCTCTGGGTGCAATATGGCTAATTGTGATCCATCAGCATTAAGGGACGTCAGGATAGCTGACAGTCTGGACCCATTTCCGAAGTCCGGTGAACAATAAATGATTCAAATAATTACTGGGATAATAGGAAATATGCTAATGAGACCAATTAATCTCTGTGCCTTTAAACAGGATCATACTAAACTATTCAAATTACAGGATTCTGCATTTCTTCATATAGCTATCTGGGGAGAAAAAAATGATTGCACTTCTCAAGGTTTACCAATCCTTACTTCGTGAAAGTTCTACCTTGTATCTAATCTGAATCCCACCTCTGCTCTTTATTATCTGTTCCTCTCCTAGAATATTGATATGCACGGATTCAAGTGTCCCTGGATTAACACAGGTAAACCAGGAATCCTCCTTCCCTGGGTGCATAGTTTCCAAGATTCTGCAAGACAAATACATTCCTTACTATCTCAGATAGTGACCACAGCTTCACTTACCAAATGTACGTTACTGTGTTCTATGCTCTAGTCGCCACTTGTGCTAAACCCCTGACATACACGGCCTCATTTAATCCTTGCAACAGCTCTGTGAGACAGGAACCGTCATTTTCAAATTTCTCACAGATTCGGGAGCTGAGTCTCCAAGAGGTAGACGTTTCACTGTGTGCAAAGGCCACGCCCTGGAAAAGAGTTGTGCTTATTCAAGAACGAAGCTGAAGCCCAGAGAACATAGTTACTAATGGAAGAATGTACTCCGTGCAACGAAATGAGAGAACTGCTATTATTCTGCACAGTTTAGAAAGCCAATGATATTACATCATTGTTTCTCAAAGTGAGCTTCCTTGGAACCCTAGTGATACTCTCTCAGAAGTTTTTGGTGGTACCCAGCCTGACAGAGCATTAAATAATGATAGCAGATGATGTATTACAGAACTGTCACTAAAACCTGTATGACTTTATCAACGAGTGTCGCCCCCAATAAATTTAATTAACAGATTTTTTCAATAAAATGTTGTCTTTTTAAGTATATCTATTAGGTAGAGATGAGTTTACTTTTTATTCTTTTATTTTATTTTGTTTTTGTGTCCATGAGGTTTTTTCCTCTTTTTTCGCTCAAACCCTCCCATCCCTCCACCCAGGCTGCCCCAACCGATGTCAGCCTGCTCTCCATGAGTCTGTCCCTGTTTTGCTTCACTTTTTAAAAACTTCTTATTTTAGAGAGTTTCAGACATATACAGTACAAAAGTAAAAAGACTAGCAGAGTGAGCCCCTGTGCACTGATTTCCAAGTTCAACAACTGAGTGTGCGCAGGTCATTTTTTTCCTACTCTGAGCCTTCCTGCACCCCTACATCACTTTGAAGCAAATCCAAACAGTGCATTAGTCCAGCTGTAAATACTGCTGGATGCATCCCTAAAAGATTAAAAACTGTGTTTTTAAGCGTAATTTCAATACGATTATTACACTAGACCAAATTAATACTAATTCCTTAATATCATCAAATATCCAATGTTTGTTATTTTAAGTGGGGTTTTTTTTCAAATTTGGTGGGGGTGTTGGTTTGTTTGTTTGTTTGTTTGAATTGGGATTCAAATAAAGTTCATTCACTGTGGTTGGTTGATAGGCCTCCTTAAGTGTCCTTTAATCTCCAAATTTACACACACACACACACACACACACACACACACACACACAACCCATCTCTCTTCTTTATTTTTGATTAGAAGTGTGGGTGTTTGTCTAGTAGAATTTCTTTCCCATAACCCGTATTTTCCTAATTGCATACATATGACATTAATGACATGTTTCTCTGTGCTCTCAATTTCCTGTTAAGTAACAGTAAGTTCTAGGAGTTTAATGAGATTTAAGTTTAAAAGAAATTCCATCAGGACTTTTTCTTTTTCTTGCAATGCTACCTGACACTGAAGGTCTTTATCTAATTTATTAATTTATGGAGGTCACAAAACGGTGTTACTCTAATCTATCATTTATTTTCACGTATTAGTTGAAATACTTGTATAGAGAAATATCCCCATATCAACTATTTGGGCAACTCGGAGTCTGATTAGCATAGAAAAAGCAGAATAAAAACTTGATCCTTTCTCTTTATTTACCAGTTTAAAAAATATCAAGATGGCCTTGGCTGGGTAGCTCAGTGGACCGAGCATCAGTGAACCAAAGGGTTGCCGGTTCAATTTCCCAGTCAGGGCACATGCCTGGGTTGGGGGCCAGGTCCCCAGTAGGGGGCGTGTGAGAGGCAACCACACACTAGTGTTTCTCTCCCTCTCGTTCTCCCTCCCTTCCCCTCTGTCTAAAAATAAATAAATAAAATCTTTAAAAAAAAATCAAGATGGTGTACTAACATCCTGACAAGGTACTACTGAGTGTTTTTATTTTAATTCTTCTGACAAATGCAAATTTAAATATATTTAATGTTCTTCAGTTAATTGCTATTAATATTCTTATTAATTTAATAAAACAGTCCCACTTTAATCCAGGAAAGTCTGTTAAATTGATTCCTGAGGTCTTTGACACAACCATAGAAGTCTTTGATGGCTTCCTTATTTTCTGAGATGTTAAGATATTCCAAGCTCAACTTACAAATTTCCTGCCCAGACCTGGAATCGGCCATTTCTCCAAACATCACTGGTTCCCTTTAGTGAGTGCCAGGATTGTTCATCTCTACTGGGTTAGTTATTGTTTCTATGACTTTTTACAGTAGAGACCTAGGAGATTTTTTTGAAGACAAAAAAATATATATCATGAGTTTCTACTGATATTTCTAGCTCCAACAAGGGCTGCAGCTTTTCCCCATGAATCACAAATCTTACATTTGTACATCCTTTATGACATACCAAAAATCCACATTTAGCAACACCAACATGGCTGCTTATTTCCTCCATCCCGTAATACACA